>CACSLK010015507.1:15729-42908 GCA_902706635.1 Striga hermonthica
CCCAGGATCCGCGTATCGCACGCACGACGCGTACGCCCAGTCCTTGTCCGCGTAGGAGTGCCGTCCCGCGTACACGCACACACCCGGAGCTCGTGACCTGCTGCCTGCTGCCAGTCCCCGTGTCCGCGTACACCGTCCGCGATACGCAACCGCGTGCTCAGCGCCCGACGCGCACGTGCTGTCCGCTGCCACCCGACGACCGAGACCCACGTGCCGTGTGTTCGTGATCCGTTTGACGTGTTGATTAGAATCAACTAAAGGCCAAACCTATCCGCCCATTAGGTTGTGGTGTTCAGACGAACTTCACCAACGGTACTCTACATCGTCTCAGAGTCGGCAAAAATTTTAAAAGGTAAACGTCCATATCCTAACTATAGATTCCGCTGCGTTAGGATTTATTTCGATAAAGTTCAATACTGTGCATGTTGTTTGACGTTCCTAACAGAACCCAACACCCTCGACTTGTCTTGAACACAGCTTCACCACGGCCTTGCTGTCGACGATAGGTGTGATCGACTCGGTTACTAGCCTAACTCTCTCACGATACTTGAGTTCACTCGGGTCTTAGCCTCGCTCCCTCGTTTGAACTAGCTCGGGTCTTAGCCTTGCTAACTCGGTTGAACTGGCTTGAGTCTTAGCCTCACCAATTTGGTTGCATGATCGAACTCTCACGAATCCTAACACACGGTTTCGAACAAACGTTCTTTTCTATTTCATCAATTTCTGGACTCCTTAAAACAATGAGGGATGCTCCCTATTTATAGATCCTAACTATGACTAATTCTAATCTACCTAGGAAACTAATTAAAGCAGTTAAATATTAAATAACCTAAACAATCTAGATATTATTGTGCAAGAAGGAAACTAAATATCTAGAGTCCTTATTAACTAGATCTTGATCTTGCTTGGCTTGCACTCCAAACAACTCCAAATCATGCCCAAGTACTTTCGCACGCCGCCGTTCTCTTGCCTTATGCGTGTGCGCCGCCCTTCAGGGTTTCCTAATCCTCGGCGCGCATGGTATCGCGCGCCTTGCCCTGCACGCCAGCGCCAGCCGCCTCAGTCTCGCCTAGTGCCGCACAGACTAGGCTTCGCGCACATGCCCCCCACGCGTGCGCCATCTTGCGCGCTATTCCTAAGTTGCCGCCCTTGCGCGCGTATGCGCCCAGCACGCCTATGCCTTCGCAGTGTAGGACTCCGGCGTTTGCGCCACACCCGCATGCTTTCTTGCGTGCCCAGGTCCAACCGATCCCCTCGCGCGCGTGCCGTAGCGCGCCTGCCATTTCTTTGCCTGCTAGGTTGCGGACACCAACCGCGTGCATCTCACCCGTGCGCCCAGCTCGCCCGCCGCTCGCTGCCCGCGCGTACCTCCCAACGCCCACGGCCTGATCGCCTACTGTGCACCCCCGTACACCCGACGTTGTCCGCGTGCTGACCACCCGCTCTCGCGCATCACCGCCCGATGCGCGCCTTTCGCCCGTTCGACCATCGATCATCCCTGACCAACCCTCAGCCTCAACGACCACTTCCGTATCAGCCGTCTACGGCGTTAAGCCGTTACTCGACCGAACATAAATTTCCCTCGGCAACTAACCTGTAACTGATCAAGAAATAATATTGACTGAACAATTAAACATGAAATTCTCGAAGGACTACTGAATGACATAACTGCTACGCATGCACGGCCCGTGGTGCGCGCTATGTGCGCGACCACGCTCTTTGGCCGATTACTCGACAAATCATGAAAATTATTCGAGCAACATGAGGTTAACTGAACATAATATAGCATGAAATGACTGAATACATGAAGTTTGCTCGAGAGATTTGAATTAGAACATGACATACTCGATATGGACTATACGCACGGCGAACGCAATAAATGGCTAAATCATGAACTTGAACCTAAGTTTGAACTGAAAATGAACATGCTACCATCAGCCCATATCAACAAGGAGATTACCTCATATATCGCTCAAGTGCTAGTAGCCTTCTTGAACTCCCGTGCGCGTGCGGTGCTCTCGTCCGACGCTTACGGCTAACTTCTCGCGTGCGGTGCTTGCGGTAGCCTCTCAACTAGCTAAGCTCTATCTAATCTCACAACTCTCTATACTCACACATATATACTTAAGATGTGAAAGAGGAAAAATTCTCCCCAACCTGACATATATATAATACGGCCGAAAGAAAATTGGGGAGAGGTGGAGACTTTGTGGCTAACTATCATTATGCCACTTGTTTGAAATATGAAGCTTGATGTGCTTAATCATCCCTTAAAGATAATAGTCATCACTTAGGCTCTAATTAGTAGCCACCTCATGCTTAAAATTGGAGAAAATTCTCCCTTAAGTATATATATATATATTGCTCACGGCATTTGCAAGCAAATGGAGGAAAAATATACATTTTAATACTCATGGCATTACATTACTTAAGCTTGATTAGCATTTAATTAAGCACCATCATATGCTTAATTTTATAACTGAACATGATACTTAATTTCCAAAATTATTCCGAACGTAAACGCGACTTCGAAAAATAATTTCGGGTAATCTCGACTGAAATAATTAATTCCGAAAATGATAATCGATAACATTATTATATCGGAACTAAACACATGATTATATTAATAACTCGACGGGATATTACAAATCCTCAATAGGAACTAAGCAGCATCTCCTTAACAATACTTCATAAATAGCAATAATCAGTTCAATAAGCGGAAGCAATAACAAATAATAAGTTGGTCATCAATGACCGACCATCACTCGCATCCCTCTGCCGTGCCGGCAATTACTAACCTGCATCCATGAAGAGCAGGTGGGGGTGAGTACAAATAGAAATCGTAGTGCTCATCACTATGCAGTAAACATTATTCACAATAATATAAAGTAATCAATAATAAATCAGGTATGGTCGCACCATGTATACGAAACAATTATCTATCCCAATCTCCCATCAATACTATCAATAATAGACTCATGTGCACACCTATATCAATAGAAAACTGTTGATACACGTATCGAATGCCTTCGCCCAGGCCTTACAATGATGCCCAAACAGTAGGAGTTACCCCCGTCGGCCGAGCACCGCCCTGACTCAAAACGGGAAACTGACCGAGGACAGCCTGGTCTCATACCTCTGACCGAGCACAACCCTGATCTCATGCCTCATGACCGAGCACAACCCTGGTCTTATAGGCGTAAGAGGAGATTACCCCAAGGGGGCCCGTTCTATAACTACGGGGATAACCGTTCGATGGTCGATACAACTCACATAGAAGGGTACATGGTTCACATGCATACTTTGATCATACCATACAATAGAACATAAATGAAATTTACGGCACATTATTTTAAATAAACCCTTCTTGTTGACGAGGTAGACATAGCACACAAATAGCAAAACGCAGGTCGAGGCTCGACTCTTCAAACAGCTACATTATAAAAAAATAGTCCTATAAATGACTATTCAATACACGAGTAGTTATAACTACACCCACGCATTTCAACTCAGCCACATAGATCATAAAAGCATGCAGACAAAACGAACACATCATTTACGAACACATAACATGATTTTTTCAAAATTTAACCCGGTATCATTTTTAAAATCGACATCACTTGCAGCACACAAATCATATCAACCTGATTCAACTTGCACTATAACTCTAAGACATGCCTCTACAATTCTTATGAAGACACCGAAAACAAAGAACGATATTTAGCAGGTGATAACTCAGCAAACATCTAAAATAGAAAAGCAGTCACAAATTGAGACCTTGCAATTGACCAGACTTCAGTATTTATCGGATAATTTAAGATACAGACCTCCAAATGACATCATTTAAACACTAACAGATAGCCAACTCCATTATCTACAACTTTGCTGCAGATCACAGTGGCAAATAACAACATTATCAACAAGTTTAAATACAATACATGTGGTTCATAAAATCTGTGAGAAACAAGTTCATGCTACAAACAACAATTCAGTAAATTGACTCCAACTCATGCTACGTAGCTCCTATCAGCATGCATCCTACCTCATTAGAAAGCTAAAAAAGTACTTATGACTTTCATTAAGACATCAGTTGAAAATAAGTTCCTTAGCAGCTTCTCGGCTTTTGCCCGACAGCTTTACAATTATCTGCGCGTGAGTTCTCAATGGCCTGAGATGGAAACACTCGGACAGCGGGGCAATGATTACGTATGGTGGCTTGCTGCTAGTGTGCAACGGGCGCTAAACGGAGGGTGAACCGGTTTCTGGTGGCGCACGTTGGTGACGGGGAGAGACGGCAGCGAGTTGCTCGCGATTCCTCTTCGATGGCAACGATTGGTATGCCGGCTGGAAGGGGTCGTGTTTTCTTGCAGCAGGTGGCTTGCGAACGTGATGGCGGCAAACTTCCAGTTTATGGTGAGGGGTGATGGTGGTGATTGATTTTCAAGAGAGAGATAGCGATGGAGGCGACGATAGAGAGCGAGAGATTATAATTTTCTTTGAACGATGAGATGAAGAGCTGGGGGAGAAGGTAGCGGCGAGTTTTGTAAAGGAGAAAAGAAAAATTAATATATATCTCGTACTAGGTTTAAGGTATTAACTTGTCTGACAAGAAAACATAATATGAGAAGGGCCGAGTGCATGCGGGTGCGGGCCGGAGTTTCTCTCGGATTGACTTAGCCAATTGAAATGTCTCGGTTCATACGCACGGGCTCGAGGTATAAAATAAAATGACCGGATAATATACATATATACTACACACATTATTAAATAATAATAAGCAGATAAACAATTAGGCAAATAATAATAATAATAATAATAATAATAATAATAATAATAATAATAATAATAATAATAATAATAATAATAATAATAATAATAATAATAATTATCATAATAATAATAATAATAATTATCATAATAATAATAATAATAATAATAATAATAATAATAATAATAATAATAATAATAACACCAATATAATAATACCCGAAAATAAAATCAATAATCGAACGGGTTAAATCTGAACTACGCGATTAAACCGAAATCGCCGAACGACGAATGGTTTAAAAATAAAACAATCGATTACTACAACATATTATTTAGGTCGACATCGCGACCATTAGAATAAATATAATCTCATAAATAATATTCGATAAATAGAATAACCCAAGAAATTCTATAAATCGAACGGGGCCTTACTGTCTATACTCCTTAAAAGATTTTCGTCCTCGGAAATATGAAAGAACACGCATCTAAAGGAAAACGACAGACTAGAACGGAAATTTTCAATCATGAGGTCCGGGTATCCCCTCTGAAACTCAACCCCGCTCGCATGAGTTTTATCGCCCTATAGTCGAAAGGTGTACACCCCCTATAGGACCCAATCTGACTTGCCCTTTTCTCATACGTTTGCCTTCTTGCACGGGAGGGTATCAATCCTGCCCAAGCTCAGGCGCACATATTCTTGCAAGGGACCCAGTACGGCTTGGCCTATGATCAGAGACATCGACACGGTATCACACATATAGTCAGAACAACCCCATTGTGCTCATACTCTCAAGATATTGACTACACGAGTCGAACGTAGCCCTTATGTGCAACATAAGGCTCCGTCCAATATCAACACCAACTTCCCAGTTTGTCGACTCGAGAAACTCCTAATTAAGACATGAGAACTCTTCAACTACTCTCCTTAATCAAAAATCATCGATTAAGGATTTATACAAATTTTAGTGGAACTTGGAGCTCTTGGTTCAAGGTTTGAACGAAAAGGTTCTAAAAGGCTAACCAAATATTTCCAGCATAAAACGATTTCAACAGCTCAGGAAAGACGTCGATGGTTTGGGGTTAGTACACTGTTACCCAAGAGGCAGCACGCTCGCTGGCGCTGCATAAGCAGGGCGCTGAGGCACGCGCGTACACACATACTCCGAGACCAGCTGCAAGGTCGACATTTGGCTGCATACGCTGGCTCGGGGAGTTCGTGCATTCGGTGATGACGACTGTAGCTCTCGTGCGAGTCAATAGTCGGCCCCGCGGTTGGCCTCGCGTCTCTCAGCACGACGTGCGTGCTCAGCCACCAAATCGCATGGCTACCCTTGGCCAGGACCCGCTTTCGGTCTTTGGTTCCACAAGAAAATTGTAATTCAAGACAACCCAAAAAGAAAAAAAAGAATTGGTTTTATCAAATTCCGCATTTTTAGGTTCAACAAACAATGTATTATGTCAGGCGTGTCATCATTTTCAAAAGTTCAAGGGTTTCATAAATAGCAAGGTGCAAGTCCGAGTTCCAAGTACACTTCATTTCCAAATGACACATTCTAATATACAAAGAGATCAACTTTTCAGATAGACGAGAATTCTTAAAGAAATTCTAATACGATTGTTCAGTCGGGAATAATCCCAAATCAGCAGCTCCTGCAGAGAGATACTATAACTAGCTCGCTTCGACTCTTCCAACTAACAGCATCGGCCGTCACGTCGGCTCTCCCAAAACTCTGAAAGAAGTAGCGGAACGAGAGTTTCTAAAATAGACAAAATTTCAAAACAAGGACGATTCTGCACCTCACGATGTGCTTCCTCCGGACTAGACTATCCTCCTTAAATGATTTCTGCATAATCCTTTAAGGTTGAATGAAAAACTTCTTGATATGCGTCAAATCACTCCATCCGAAACTCTACGCCAGGAAGGGGAAGATCAAACGAAATTTTCAAAGTATGAAAATTGAATAACAAAAAGAAGCCTCAAGAATAATTCGACGTTGTTTGTCTTGCGAAAAGGAAATAAACAGGGGTTTGTAGTAGTCTACAAGAAGACAAAAATTTTAGTAAGGAAACAAGACTGCTTCGCCTCCACGAGTCCACGATTCACTGCCTCCATCATCGGTTCAAGTTGTTCCCGAATATCCACGACGAATTCAAGAAAACGACCAATGCATAGAACGAGTATACGAACAAATATATACCCGACTAACCAACGGTTTTTAAATCAAACCAATGAAAAGAATGATTTAAAACAGGTAAAAATTCTACCATTATATTGAAATTCTCAACCAATAACTTCTAAAGAAAGAACTTAACTCTATACCACTAGAGTTCCAGTTGATACGACCAAAGTACGCCACTCATCTAGAGTTCAAGAATGTTTAAAAGCAGGAGGATAATTCCCTAAGCCCCGGTTTACATCACATAATATCATATATATCACATGCGCAATTCAATATCACTTATGAACTCATACCTGAGTTGGCGCGGCATGTTGGAAGCGAGTGGTCAAAATCACAACATATAATCCCATTAATTCGCAGAGTTCACATAAATCACATTAACCAGTCTACAGAAACGCATACTGGCTCTGATACGAAACTGTAATGCCCCACTTTAATTTGCCAAAAAAAAAAAATCAAATTTATTTCAAAATCATTTGTGGCGCTACACATTTTTAAAACCATTTACCAGCAGTCATCAATATTCAACATTCATTTGAATCAACAATCATTCGTCAATACTCAATCATCAATAATCAATCCTCAATAGGAACTAAGGATCATCTCCTTAACAATAATTCATAAATAGAAATAAGCAGTTCAATAAATGGAAGCAATATCAAATAATAAGTTGGTCATCAATGACCGACCACCACTCGCATCCCTCCGCCGGGCCCGCACTTACTAATTTGCATCCATGAAGAGCAGGTGGGAGTGAGCACAAATAGAAATCGTAGTGCTCACCACTATGCAGTAAACATTATTCACAATAATATAACAGTAATCAATAATAAATTAGATATGGTCGCAACATGTATACGAAACATATATCTATCCAATCTCCCATCAATAATATCAATAATAGACTCATGTGCACAGCTATATCAATAGACTACTGCTGATACACGTATCGAATGCCTTCGCTACACTGAGGCCGCCTGTCTCATGGCGAAGGAAGATTCATACTATAGAGAGATACCTAGGCCTTAAAACGATGCCCAAACAGTAGGAGTTACCTCCGTCGGCCGAGCACCACCCAGATTCACAACGGGAAACTGACCGAGCACAAACCTGGTCTCATACCGCTGACCGAGCACATCCCTGGTCTTACAGGCGTAAGAGGAGATTACCACAACGGGGCACATTCTATATCTACGGGGATAACCGTTCGACGACCGGTACAGTTCACCTGGAAGGTTACATGGTTCACATGCATACTTTGATCATACCATATAGTAGAACATAAATGAAATTTATGGCACAACATTTTAAATAAACCCACCTTGTTGACGAGGTAGATAAAGCACACAAATAGCAAAACACAGGTCGAGGCTCGACTCCTCAAACACCTACATTATACAAAAATTGTCCTATAAATGACTATTCAATACATGAACACTTATAACTACACCCACACGATTCAAATCAGCCACATAGTTCATAAAAGAATGCAGACAAAACGAACACATCATTTCCGAAAACATAACATGATTTTTTTAAAACTTAACCCGGGCAGCATTTTTAAAATCGACATCACTTGCAGCACACAAATCATATCAACCTGATTCAAGTTTCACTAGAACCCTAAGATATGCCTCTACAATTCTTATGAAGACACCGAAAACAAATAATGGCATTTAGCAGGTGATAACTCAGCAAACATCCAAAATAGAAAAGCAATCACAAATTGAGACCTTGCAATTGACCAGACTTCAGCATTTATCGGATAATTTAAGCTACAGGCCTCCAAATGACTTCATTCAAACACTAACATATAGTCAACTCGATTATCTACAACTTTGCAGAAGATCCCATTGGCAAATAACACCATTATCAACAAGTTTAAACACAATACATGTGGTTCTTAAAATCTGTGAGAAACAAGTTCATGCTACAAACAACACTTCAGTAAATTGACTCCAACTCATGCTACATAGCTCCTATCAGCATGCATCCCTCCTCATTAGAAAGCTAAAAAAATACTTATAACTTTCATGAAGACATTAGTTGAAAATAAATTCCTTCAAGAGGAGATAAATTAACACACATATAGAACATGTTTCAGCCCAAAAATCTGGAATACGGCACATGCATAGGTTCACATAAACAAGCTTATAGACATCATCTCGACTTGAACTATATATGTATGGAAAGCTAAGAAACAAGTCTAACATTTTCATGGAGACCACAAATTCGTTTGCGCACATTAAAACACCATAAACAGATCAGACATGAAATAAGTACAAGTTGTCGGGTTTTGTTAAAAACTGCTTGTGCAACAATTTTATAAAAATTATAACTTATTCGTTTCAAGTCGGAATCAAAAGATTTTAGAGCCAGAGAAAGCCAACAAAATTAATTCATTTCCTATGATGTACACAACTTCAAATTACGGGTTTCTGAGGGCCAAACACGAGGCACAACAGAGCAGCAGATATCACCATAATTCATGAACTATACAAATCAAAAGAAAGCCGACTTTATACAAGGTTTTGATCTAATGTACGATATATATATATATATATATCTAACATGAAATATATGAGCGCGACCGAAATAATATGAGGGTTCGAAATTGTTACCCGTCTTCGGGAAATTACGAGCTATCGAAAAGAAAAAGGGTCGGACAATGGGTCGAAGAGGGCTGTCGGCCGCTCGGCAACTGCGTTTGGCTCGCTCGCCGAGATTGGTTAACGACCACTGTAATACCCTGTTTGAATATAGAATAATTGGGTTATTTATTATTTATTGTCTTTATTATTATTATTATTATTATTATTATTATTATTATTATTATTATTATTATTATTAATATTTATATAATTGTTTAATGTGCCTAATTAATGTGTATTATTAGATAATATCATTATGTGTATTATATTTAATTAAAATGTGTTAGTTGCGTATTAATAATAATATTAAAATGTGTCACATATATATATATGTATATAAATATCCCGGTTTTATTTATTTATCGAGTCTCGACCTTGGGTGTTGATTAACCGAGGCACTCGGCCCGAATCCTTTAAACCGGTGCCTCGGCTGACCCAGTTTTCTCTTACTTCATCAGTGTGTGTCGTGTGTCTTGCGGATTAAGAAAACAGTTTATAAAATCAAAACTCTCAGCTCGTATTTGCACGCAACTTTATCTTTTTTTTTGTTCCATTCGCTTATCTCTCGAGCAGAGAATTGAAATTCTCTACAATTTCCCGCACCATCATAATTGTGCCGCCACGACCAAGTTTCGATCGCCGCCGGGTCCCAATCATCAACTGAGAGGCAGTCTTTTTCCTCCGTCAAGAACATCAGCAGCAGGTTCCGCTGCAGCGCCATCATCGTCGCTGCCCCATCGCCATCCTTGCCGTGAACAACCATGCACCACTGTGATGAAGATGTGGTCCCCGACCCTACCAAGACCGAGCACGGGATGCATTTGGGCCAAGAAAGAAAACGCCGCAAATAGACGCGCCATCAGAGATTTCGGGATGCAGATCGAAGGAGAAAAACCTGATGTGGTTGGCCAGAGCAGCAGGTGGCTCGAAGGAAAGGATGGCACGCGAGTTGGGTGCCCAACGGGTGCAGTGCACGCACATGGGCGCGCAGGCAGCGTGCATGCGAGCAGTGGCGCGCAGGGCCACGCGCAGCCAGGCGCACGCTGGCACACACGTGCGCGCGGGGGCACTCGCACAGTACGGGTGATACGAAAGTGGTCATCAACCCAGGCGAGTCGGAGGATGAAGGAGGCGATGATCTCAACATATGGATGGAGAACATTTTAGAGGAGCCTACGAGTCTGATATACCGGCCATCATGTGTACGAGATTGGCCAAAAGGTTGTGGTCCGAAGTTAAAGGTGAATGCTCGGAAACGCAAGGCCAAGCAAGCCCGAAGGAAACACAAGGCAAAGGCTAAGGAAGGGCAGTGTTGGTGCAAGCCTTGTGCGAGGAAAAGGCGAGTTTGGAGAATGGAAGCTCGAAGGCGTGGTAGGAAGAGAATAAAAGATGGTTGGATATGGAGAGCTGGAGATTGTATTGGGTTGGCTAGTTGGGACCCATGGCCATCGGGCGAGCACTTGAGGTTGGTTGGCGACGAGGGTGCGAGAACAAGCGAAGAGCGTGCATCGTGTCGTGATGTGCGCTAGGGGTCGAAGGGTCGAGACGATGCACAGGGGAGCGGCGCCGAGATGCTGGATGCGAACGACGCACGATGGTGTGCAGGAGGTGAGCAGGCCACGAAGGTCGGCGATACACACGGAGCAGATGGCGCACGCGGGTGCGGAGTAGGCAATCGGAGTACGAGCATTGGATGGGATGCGCGGCTGTTAGGCAACGGGCGCGCGGGGCATGTCGGATGCGCGAGTGGCGAGGACGCAGGCAACAGCACTAGGCCTTGTAGGCCTAGGACTGATGGACGCGGACGCGCGCAAGGAAGCAAGCAGAGACGGGGAACGCGATGTGCGCGCAAGTGTGGGACACGCTGTAACACCCCGCCTTATTGTGAAATCAAAGTGCGTAATTTCGCAAAGTCTTTTAAAATAAAATCTTTTAAATTGCGAAAACTGATTCGGAGTGCTACCGTAAAAACATGACTTATTCTGAAAAACCGTTATTTTAGTTTTTAACAAAAATCTACGGTTTTAATTAAAGCATTAATTATCTGAAAGTCTGATCAAAAGATAAGTTCGTCAAAACATCATAATCAGCGGAAACGTAGCATCATCAAAATATTTACAATCACATGAGCAAAAGTCCTGAATCATCCATCATCTCCCAACTCCGGCCCGACGTCCTGACCTGAAAAATATGATAAAAGTGGGTCGTGAGCACTAAAGTCCACTGTGCTCCGTGGAAACTCGTACTAAAGTAAACATCGAAAATAATTATAATAACATGACCCTGGCATGCACATGAAGATGAAACCGGTACTGAATAATCATGAACTGATACTGATGGTGAGATAATATCGTCACCTGCCTAATACCTGAACATCTGCCAGCAAAAAATCTAATGCCGGACACCATGTGCACACTCTAGTGGGCAGATTAAAGCCACTAGAACCCAGAATGGACCGGTGACCATTCCAAGCGGATATTGATAATACATACCTCAAACATTGTAGAATAATTATAATCAATGTAATACCCAATCTGAGTTCCCACCTGAACTCTCTGAATGAAAAGGTAGTGCTGATAATCGGATCCTGATCAAACTGAAAATAATACAAACAATTACTAATTACTATGGCCAGACTGATAAAATAACTTTTTAATATGTTAAGATGCTCTACTGACTTAAACATGATACTCGGACTTAACCGGTATAAAGGAAACCGGCTAAATTTGGAACTGAATTAACATGATCTTACTGAACTGAACCGGACTCGGAATTTAACTGAACATGAGACTGAAATCATGAACTGGGACCTAATAATATGATTTGGGGTCAAACCGGCATAAACCGGTCTGAACCAGTCTGGCCGGACAGTCGGTCTGCTCGTACCGGCCGGTCGGCGGCTGACTCAGCCCACGGCCTTGCTGTGGCTTTGGGCGCGGTTACTGGCATGATTGGTTGCGGGCATGGCTGCTGCCGAGCCTGCTGAAGCCACGACCGAGGGTGTTGCATGTACCTGGCCACGACTGACACAAGTTAAGCCCGTTGGGGCGCTGCTGGACATGCATGGATGGAACTCGGCGCTGCCAGACGCTATGTGTGTCGGCACCATGCGCCGTTGAACACTGCCAAGTGCTACCATGCACCGTGACAAGTACCTGAACGCGTGAACGCGCACCTAGGCGCTAGCTGGACTTGATGGGGCATCGCGCGGATACTGCCGTGCAATTCCCGTGCTATTGGTCACTCGGGCAGGCTGTCGGGCGCTGCCGAGGCCACTGACGCGTGATACCGCGCGCTGGCGTGCGTTACTGCACGCTGGCGTGCGTGACTGGGCATTGGTGTGCGCTCGCGCATCACCCACAACCACCTGTTGCGGGTACTGACCGCTCGCGGTACTCTACCGCGCGACCGCTTGCATCTCGCGCACTGCCGGTACGCCGCGACCGCGAGGTGCGGACAGCGCGAGTACGGCCTACCCTTGTCAGCCGTCCGACAATACCTTTCGATAATTCTACATGATTTAACATGATACCCCTTAAATTTACCATGACATGAGCTATTACACCTGATTTGTTCGACCACACTCTCCCTATCACGAGAACGGCCGTGACACGCGCACCGTGCGCGGTCGTTGGCTCTAAGCCAATTCACTCGACCGATCTTAAAAACTTCTCGGCCAACATGGATTGAATACTCATAAAACGACATATAATAGTTGATTAAATACAAACTGGTCGGGAGTTGTCGGATAAAATGAAAAATCCCTCGGTTATGGCTTAACATGGCTTAACCGAGCCTAATTTTTGGCATTCCTTGATTCTCATGACATGAATTAAATGTGAGGGACTTACAATGACTATATAAACATGGTTAGAAGATGATGAGGACATTACCTCTGTGAACCACGAATCAATGGCACAAGATCTTGCTAAATTTCTTGGCTTCGGCGACACCGTGCGTGTGTGTGTGATTTCTTTGCTTTCGTGTGTTAACTTGGCTTATATGTTACTTGACTAATCTTAATTTCTATTGCTGAATACTTGTATTAGTGTAGGGTCTACTTATCCCAAACACTACCCATAAATAGGGCCGAATTGTGGTGAAATTTGGGAGGAAAATTTGCTAGCCAATCTCCTTTCACCACTTGCCCACAATCTAAGACATTAGGTGTAATTTAAGAAGCTTAGTCATCTTTAGGCATCTTAAAACAAAGCCACCTAGTTGATCACTCATGATGGCACTTCACGTGACATTAGCTCAAGCATACGAAAATTTGGGACAATTAAATGTAGCTTAAGCTTTGGTTAAGCATGTTTAAAGTGATCATCATGTGCTAATGCCATGCACCAATTAGGCATGATAGTTAGGCAATGCAAGGTACTAATTACACGGCTTAGCCTTAATACTTACCATCTGCGCGCATAATTAAACATTTAAGCATGACTAGGCTCGATAATATTTTTATCGAGCGATTAGACATGAATTAATTATCGGAAAATTATTCCGAACGTGACTTGATATTTAAAAAAAAAAAAAATTCGAATATTCTTAACTGAATTAAATAGTTCCGAACGATAACGAATAATAACATAAATATTTCGGAACTAAACATGACATGATATTTATAATATGACGGGATATTACAATCTGCCCCCCTTAAAATATTTCCGTCCTCGAAAATATAAAACAAAACATATATACATGAAACATGAAAGATATATACATCAAAACTGAAAATCACGAAAACGAGCACGAATATCAGCCTCATGCTCCCAAGTAGCTCCGTGGCGATCCCACTGAATACGAACGAAGGGTACATCACGCTTCCGGAGCCATCGAACCTGTCGGTCCAACACAGCTACCGGTCGCTCCTCGTAAGACAAGTCTGTATGGATCTGAATATCAGTATGAGGAAGAACATGATCGGGGTCGCACACGTACTTGCGTAACATGGATACATGAAAAATATTATGAACACTAGATAACTCGGGAGGTAAGGCCAATCGATACGCAACATCGCCCACTCGCTCGAGTACTTCGAACGGGCCAATGAACCGAGGGTGCAGCTTCCCTCTCTTCCCGAATCGAATAACTCCGCGAAATGGACTAACTCTGAGAAAAGCTTGCTCGCCAAACTCGAAATGAATATCTCGTCGATGATGATCGGCGGTTGATTTCATTCGACTCTGAGCTGTCTTAAGTCTCTGCCGGATCAACTCGACCTGCTCTGCTGTCTCCTCGATCAATTTTGGACCGATTACTCGACGCTCGCCGACGTTGTCCCAATAAAGAGGGGAACGACACTTACGACCGTAAAGTGCCTCGTAAGGAGCCATCTGAATAGAAGAATTATAACTGTTGTTGTACGCAAACTCGGCGTACAGCAGCAACGACTCCCACTTAGCACCCCTGTCAACAACCAAAGCTCGCAACATATCCTCTAACGTCTGAATAGTCCTCTCTGTCTGACCATCAGTCTCTGGGTGGTAGGCTGAACTGAATGCTAATCTCGTGCCCATCGCCTTGTGCAAACTCTGCCAAAATCTGCTAGTGAATTTGGGATCTCGGTCAGACACAATAGTAACGGGCATGCCGTGGAGTCGGATAATTCCATGGGTATAAATCTCAGCCAACCTGTCCAAAGACATACTCATCGATATGGGCAAGAAATGAGCCACCTTAGTCAATCTGTCGACCACGACCCAAATAGCGTCGTGATGTTCAGACGACCTCGGTAAACCCGTAACGAAATCCATCATAACCTCCTCCCACTTCCAACGCGGAATCGGCAGTGGTCGTAGAAGGCCTATAGGACTCTGGTGCTCTGCTTTGACTTGCTGACAGGTTAAACACTTTCTGACAAAATCGGCTACGTCTTTCTTCAAACCTCTCCACCAAAACGACCTTTTCAGGTCATGATACATCTTTATACTTCCTGGATGGGCTAGATATGGTGCGGTATGAGCATCTGTCAAGATCTCCTTCTGCAACGTCTCGACTTTCGGCACCACAATCCTGCCTCTGAACTCCAAGGCACCATCAGTACCTCGCTGAAAACTCTAGACGCCTCCGGCTCGAACTTTGGCATCAATCACCTGAATAAACTCATCTGAAGCCTGCTCTCGTCGGATTCTCTCCCTCAGCGTCGGCTGAATCTGTATGGAACTGATACTCCCCAAAATAGTTGTGGGAAGTACGTCGACCACCTGAATCTGTATCCGGGCGAACTCCTGAATCAACTGGCTCTGCTGAGTAACAACGTACGTCAAGTCACCCTTCACCTTACGGCTTAGGGCATCAGCAACAACATTCGCCTTCCCCGGATGATACTGAATCATATAATCATAATCCTTGACCAGTTCTAACCAACGGCGCTGTCTCATGTTGAGCTCCTTTTGGGTGAAAATATACTGCAGGGTCTTATGATCGGTGAAAATATCGCATCGACCGCTGTACAGATAATTTCGCCAAATCTTAAGGGCATGAACAACTGTAGCTAATTCTAAGTCATGCGTCGGGTAGTTCTGTTCGTGTGGCTTTAGCTGGCGTGAAGCATAAGCAACGACCTGGCCATCCTGCATAAGGACACATCCCAAACACTGTCTCGAAGCATCACTAAAAATGGTGAAACTCCGGGAAGGATCGAGAATAGTCAACACCGGTGCTGAAGTCAATCTCCTTTTGAGCTCCTGAAAGCTCCATTCACAACGATCAGTCCACTCAAACTCCACAGACTTCCTCGTCAGCTGGCATAAAGGAAGAGCAATCTTGGAAAAGCCCTCAATGAATCTGCGGTAGTAACCAGCCAAACCGAGAAAACTGCGAACTTCGGACGGACTCTTCGGTGTCGACCAGTTCTGAATGGCTGCAACCTTGGAAGGATCGACCTCAATACCTGCCTGCGTAATCACATGACCAAGAAAAGCTACTCGTCGGAGCCAAAATTTGCACTTGGAGAATTTTGCATATAACTTTTCTCGTCTAAGGGTTTCAAGAACAACCCTTAGATGCTCCTCGTGTTCCTTCTGGCTCTTTGAGTAGATGAAGATATCATCAATGAAAACAATGACAAACTGATCAAGATAAGGATGGAAAATACGGTTCATCAGATCCATAAATACTGCAGGGGCATTGCTGAGGCCGAATGGCATGAGAATGAACTCGTAATGACCGTAACGAGTATGAAAAGCGGTCTTGGGAATGTCTGACTCCTAGATTTTCAGCTGATGGTAGCCTGATCGCAAATCAATCTTGGGGAAAACACAAGCCCCCCTCAGCTGATCAAATAAA
Organism: Striga hermonthica; assembly: GCA_902706635.1. NCBI lineage: Eukaryota > Viridiplantae > Streptophyta > Magnoliopsida > Lamiales > Orobanchaceae > Striga > Striga hermonthica. The sequence goes on from CACSLK010015507.1 coordinate 32,618, forward strand.
TCGTCAATCCTGGGAAGCGGGTACTTGTTCTTGATCGTCAATCGGTTAAGATCCCGGTAGTCGATACACATGCGCATGGATCCATCCTTCTTCTTGACAAAGAGAACGGGTGCTCCCCAAGGTGAAACGCTCGGCCGAATGAAACCGAGTCGTAATAACTCCTGAATCTGCACCTTAAGCTCCTGCAATTCTTTTGGTGCCATACGATAGGGTGCTTTAGAAATTGGACCGGCCCCTGGAATAAGATCAATAGAGAACTCCACCTGCCGGTTAGGCGGTCCTCCTGGAAGCTCATCCGGAAACACGTCCACGAACTCACGAACAATAGGAACGTCATGAGGTGAGCGTGCTTTCGGAGAATCGTCGACAAGACTGACGAGATAGCCCTGACAGTTGCCTCATCGCAACATCTTTCTGGCTTTCGCCATAGAAATGACATAGGGCAAGGAACGAGTCTTAGTGCTGAAGAAAGTGATCTGATCATCTCCCGGAAGAAAAAGGGTAATCTCCCGATCATGACATCGGATATCTGCATCAATCCATGTCGAGTATGAGGTCAAAGTCTCTCATCTCGAGAACATAAGCATCGGTAGACAATATACGACCACCGGTAGAAAGACTGAGGTCTGTGGCTCTAGCTGAAGTCACTATCTTTTGTCCCGAGGCTAAACTCACCTCGAGAGGATCGACAGCGGTACTAACATGAACTCCGATGGCATCGAGACATCGTCGTGATATAAAAGTATGAGTCGCTCCCGTATCAAATAAGGCAACGACAGGAATGTCATTAAGTATAAGCATCCCAGACATGGTACCTGAGTGTTGTTCTGCCTCGACCTGATCGATCGCATAAACACGGGCCTGCTGTCTGCCCCTCTACTGCTGCTGGGGTGGCCTCTGAGCCTGCTGTCGGGGCTGCTGCTGCTGCTGCTGTGGCTGCTGGGGCTGCTGTGGCTGCTGCTGGAATTTGTTCGGACAACGGTTAGCGAAATGTCCGGGCTTGTGGCAGTAGTAACAAATATCCTGGCCCATATGACACTCTCCGCGATGCAGTCATCCGCAAGTGGGGCACTGTGGGATCTGATGAAGCCTCTGTCGGGTCCTCCTGTCTGTATGGGCACCTTTTCCTTTCCTCCTCTGGACTTTCGGTGGCTGGGCAGCAGTCGGTGGAACCGGCGGAGCTGTAGATGACTGGCCTGGGGCAACTGGCTGAATACGATCACGGTTAGCCTCCCTCTGAATGATGGAATCCACCTCCTGGGCAATGGAAACCGTACGGGCGTAGGTCTGGACTCCGTGACCTACAATATTGTGATGGACTGCTGGGAAAAGCCCGCCAGTGAAACGTTGTGCTCGTTGTGCCTCAGTACGCACCAAATCTGGAACAAAAGCTCCGAGTCTGGTAAACTCTCTCTTGTACTCGTGAACAGTACGAGTACCCTGCTTGAGCGATAGGAACTGTCGCTCTATCTCAGCTCGGTAGTACGTGGGATAGTACTTCTCACGGATCATCTCCTTGAATCAGTCCCAAGTATAACCTTCTTTCTCGCCGGGACGCATGCTCTAGTAGGCATTCCACCAGAGTCGGGCATCACCGGTCAACTGAAGCTGTGCGCAAGTAATGCGATAGCGATCTAGACAGTCCATGATCTCGAAAATCAATTCAAGGCCCTGAACCCATTCATCAACGATACGTGGATCTCCCTGACCGGAGAACTTCTCAGGGTGATTGTCGCGAAACTGTGCGACTGTCGTGGCCTGAGAAATAACAGGATGATCGGGTTCTCTACGGGGCGGCATCTGATCATTGAAAGGATTTAACATGATTAAGATTCAATGAAATACTTTAACTGGTCATTAAAGCACACAGATCTCTTAACGAGTTGCTAAACATGACTGGGAAATACTGACTGATATCCTGACTACTGATCCTGAACATGATTTGAGCATCTTAACTATTTTATATCTGAAACTTTCTGAGCATAGAACTAGTACTTGTTTATAATTTGAAAACATGAATCAACACTTATCTGTAGTCGGCGAGGAGTGAGCATGACGTGTTCAGGTTTCCAAAACTTTTCTGACTCGTAAAAATTTTTCAGAGACGCAGAAACGTGCTCTGGTACCAACTGTAACACCCCGCCTTATTGTGAAATCAGAGTGCGTAATTTCGCAAAGTCTTTTAAAATAAAATCTTTTAAATTGCGAAAACTGATTCGGAGTGCTACCGTAAAAACATGACTTATTCTGAAAAACCGTTATTTTAGTTTTTAACAAAAATCTACGGTTTTAAATAAAGCATTAATTATCTGAAAGTCTGATCAAAAGATAAGTTCGTCAAAACATCATAATCAGCGGAAACGTAGCATCATCAAAATATTTACAATCACATGAGCAGAAGTCCTGAATCATCCATCATCTCATACCTCCGGCCCGATGTCCTGACCTGAAAAATATGATAAAAGTGGGTCGTGGGCACTAAAGTCCACTGTGCTCCGTGGAAACTCGTACTAAAGTAAACATCGAAAATAATTATAATAACATGATCCTGGCATGAACATGAACATGAAACCGGTACTGAATAATCATGAACTGATACTGATGGTGAGATAATATCTTCACCTGCCTGATACCTGAACATCTGCCAGCAAAAAATCTAATGCCGGACACCATGTGCACACTCTAGTGGGCAGATTAAGGCCACTAGAACCCAGAATGGACCGGCGACCATTCCGAGCGGATACTGATAATACATACCTCAAACACGGTAGAATAATTATAATCAATGTAATACCCAGTCTGAGTCCCCACCTGAACTGTCTGAATGAAAAGGTAGTGCTGATAATCGGATCCTGATCAAACTTAAAATAATACAAACAATTACTAATTACTATGCCCAGACTGATAAAATAACTTTTTAATATATTAAGATGCTCTACTGACTTAAACATGATACTCGGACTTAACCGTTATAACCAGAACCGGCTAAATTTGGAACTGAATTAAAATGATTTTACTGAACTGAACCGGACCTGGAATTTAACTGAACATGAGACTGAAATCATGAACCGGGACCTAATAATATGATTTGGGGTCAAACCGGCATAAACCGGTCTGAACCAGTCTGGCCGGACCGTCGGTCTGCTCGGACCGGCCGGTCGGCGGCCGACTCAGCCCACGGCCTTGCTGTGGCTTTGGGCACGGTTACTGCATGATTGGTTGCGGGCATGGCTGCTTCCGAGCATGCTGAAGCCACGGCCGAGAGTGCTGCGTGTACCTGGCCACGGCTGACACAAGTTAAGCCCGTTGGGGCGCTGCTGGACATGCATGGATGGAACTCGGTGCTGCCAGACGTTATGTGCGTCGGCACCATGCGCCGTTAAACACTACCAGGTGCTACCATGCACCGTGACAAGTACCTGAATGCGTGAACACGCACCTAGGCGCTAGCTGGACTTGATGGGGGCATCGCGCGGATACTGCCGTGCAATTCCCGTGCTATTGGTCACTCGGGCAGGCTGTCGGGCGCTGCCGAGGCCACTGACGCGTGATACCGCGCGCTGGCGTGCGTTACTGCACGCTGGCGTGCGTGACTGGGCATTGATGTGCGCTCGCACATCACCCACAGCCACCTGTTGTGGGTACTGACCTCTCACGGTACTCTACCGCGCGACCCCTTGCATCTCGCGCACTACCGGTATGCCGCGACCGCGAGGTGCGGACAGCGTGAGTACGGCCGACCCTTGTCGGCCGTCCGGCAATACCTTTCGGCAATTCTACATGATTTAACATGATACCCCTTAAATTTACCATGACATGAGCTATTACACCTGATTTGTTCGACCACACTCTCCCTATCATGAGAACGGCCGTGACACGCGCACCGTGCGCGGTCGTTGGCTCTAAGCCAATTCACTCGACCGAACTTGAAAACTTCTCGGCCAACATGGATTGAATACTCATAAAACAACATATAATAGTTGATTAAATACAAACTGGTCGGGAGTTGTCGGATAAAATGAAAAATCCCTCGGTTATGGATTAACATGGCTTAATTGAGCCTAATTTTTGGCTTTCCTTGATTCTCATGACATGAATTAAACGTGAGGCACTTAAAATGACTATATAAACATGGTTAGAAGATGATGAGGACATTACCTCTGTGAACCACGAAGCAATGGCACAGATCTTGCTAAATTTCTTGGCTTCGGCGGCACCGTGCGTGTGTGTGTGTGATTCCTTTGCTTTCGTGTGTTAACTTGGCTTATATGTTACTTGACTGATCTTAATTTCTATTGTTGAATACTTGTTTTAGTGTAGGGTCTACTTATCCCAAACACTACCCATAAATGGGGCCGAATTGTGGTGAAATTTGGGAGGAAAATTTGCTAGCCAATCCCCTTTCACCACTTGCCCACAATCTAAGGCCTTAGGTGTAATTTAAGAAGCTTAGTCATCTTTAGCTCAAGCATACGGAAATTTGGGACAATTAAATGTAGCTTAAGCTTTGGTTAAGCATGTTTAGTGATCATCATGTGCTAATACCATGCACCAATTAGGCGTGATAGTTAGGCAATGCAAGGTACTAATCACACGGCTTAGCCTTAATACTTACCATCTGCGCGCATAATTAAACATTTAAGCATGACTAGGCCCGATAATATTTTTATCGAGCAATTAGACATGAATTAATCGGAAAATTATTCCGAACGTGACTTGATATTTAAAAAACAAATAATTCGAATATTCTTAACTGAATTAAATAGTTCCGAACGATAACGAATAATAACATAAATATTTCGGAACAAAAAATGACATGATATTTATAATGACGGGATATTACCCACGCGGACGGAGGCCGCGACCTAGCGGGCGTAGGAGTGCTGGGCGCGGGTATGCACGCGCAGGCGGGATGCGGCAGGGGCGAAGGGCGCGCAACAGCGTGCGCGTGTGAGGGGCGCGCGCGAGACCTAGTCACCCAAGGACTAGGCACCGAGGGGCGCGCATACGCATGAGGCGCGAGACATGGAAGGCGGCCGAACAAGTTGGGGTGCAAGACTTAAGCTTCTAGATTTTCTTGAAGTGCAAGACAAGTAATTAGGAGATCTAGTAGATTTAGGATTTTATGGTAGTAGGATATTTACTTACCTTAGGATTTAATATTTAATTGTTTTATTAGTTTCCTAGTAAGATTAGCACTAGAGGTAATTAGTACCAATAAATACCCCATGTACTCATCATTATTTTATGTCTTGAATTGAGTATTGAATTGGTGAGCCAATCGTGAGGGGAACTTATGTTCTAACGTGTGATAAACAAGGCCGTTAGTGCGTGTTTACATACAGTGTCGGAGAAAAGGCCATTAGTGCGTCTTAAAGTCACAGTGTCTAGGAGAAGGCCGATAGTGCATCTATTAGATACACCTATCGTGTTTAATTGAAGGCCCTTAGTGCGCGATTATTCATAACCCGTATAGACAAAAATTTTATCATTCATCATTGGTGCTTTCATTGAGAGGTGCTGATCGAATCTTTGTCTATCCTATCTTTTCTTTTTTTCGGTTTTGCCTTTTGCTGAGGGACCGAATTTCTTTTCTTTTTTGGGTCGAAATTTTCGAATTTTTGTTCGAATTTTTCATTATTTTTTCGTGAGTTTTAAAAAAAAGTATCATCTAGTCCTTTGTTTTATATTTTTTCGGATATTACCTTTTGTTGAGGGGCCGAATTTCTTTTTGTTTTTGGTTCGAGTTTTTTTGTTTGGATTTTTCTTTTTTTCGAAGAGTAAAAAAAAAGAAAAAAAATATAATGTCTTACCCACCATTAGATGAGTTAGATTGGGAAGATCTTGAGATGTTGGAGGGTTTGGAAAGAGAGCTCACACCATGGAAGAAAACATATCTAGATGAGCTTTAAGAGCGAAGGAATATAGAATACGAGCAACAACTCGTAGAAGCCCGAGAAGCAATGGGGATCGTCGCTCATGACCATGAAGATGAATGTGCGCTAAATTTTCTAATCCTTGAGGACAAGGAAAGTCTTGAAGAGGAGGGGAATGATACGGAAGTGGTCATCAACCCAGGCGAGTCGGAGGATGAAGGAGGCGATGATCTCAACATATGGCTGGAGAACATGCTAGAGGAGCCTACGAGTCCGATATACCGGCCATCGTGTGTACGAGATTGGCCAAAAGGCTGTGGTCCGAAGTTAAAGGTGAAGGCTCGGAAACTCAAGGCCAAGCAAGCCCGAAGAAAACACAAGGCAAAGGCTAAGGAAGGGCAGTGTTGGTGCTAGCCTTGTGCGAGGGAGATGCGAGTTTGGAGAATGGAAGCTCGAAGGCGTGGTAGGAAGAGAATTGAAGATGGTTGGATATGGAGAGCTGGAGATTGTATTAGGTTGGCTGGTTGGGACCCATGACCATCGGGCGAGCGCTTGAGGTCGGTTGGCGACGAGGGTGCGAGAACAAGCGAAGAGCACGCATCGTGTCGTGATGTGCGCAAGGGGTCGAAGGGTCAAGACGATGCACGGGGGAGCGGCGCTGAGATGCTGGACGCAAACGACGCACGATGGTGCGCAGAAGGCAAGCGGGCCACGAAGGTCGGCGATACACACGGAGCAGATGGCTCACGTGGGTGCGGAGTAGGCAATCGGAGTACGGGCATTGGACGGGATGCGTGGCTGTTAGGCAACGGGTGCGCGGGGCATGTCGGATGCGCGAGTGGCGAGGACGTAGGCAACGGCCTAGGCCTTGCAGGCCTAGGATTGACAGGCGTGGAAGCGCGCGAGGAAGCAAGCAGAGACGGGGCGCGCGATGAGTGCACAAGTGTGGGACACGCGGACGGAGGCTGCGACCTAGTGGGCATAGGAGTGCTGGGCGCGGGTATGCACGCGCAGGCGGGACGCGGCAGGGGCGAAGGGCGCGCAACAGCGTGCGCGTGTGAGGGGCGCGCGCGAGACCTAGTCACCCAAGGACTAGGCACCGAGGGGCGCGCGCATACGCATGAGGCGCGAGACATGGAAGGCGGCCGAACAAGTTGGGACGCAAGACTTAAGCTTCTAGATTTTCTTAAAGTGCAAGACAAGTAATTAGGAGATCTAGTAAATTTAGGATTTTATGGTAGTAGGATATTTACTTACCTTATGATTTAATATTTAATTATTTTATTAGTTTCCTAGTAAGATTAGCACTAGAGGTAATTAGTACCTCTAAATACCCCATGTACTCATCATTATTTTATGTCTTGAATTGAGTATTGAATTGGTGAGCCAATCGTGAGGGGAACTTATGTTCTAACGTGTGATAAACAAGGTCGTTAGTGCGTGTTTACACACAGTGTCAGAGAGAAGGCCATTAGTGCGTCTTTAAGTCACAGTGTCTAGGAGAAGGTAGATAGTGCGTCTGTTAGATACACCTATCGTGTTTAATCGAAGGCCCTGAGTGTGCAATTATTCATCAACGGGGCGCGCGCAGGCGCAGCGCGCAGGTAGCACGCGTGATACGAAAGTGGTCATCAACCCCGGTGAATCAAGCGATGTAATGGTTGAGGACCTCGATTTATGGTTGGAGAACATGCTCAAAGAGCCATCAAGCCCGATTTATCAGCCTTCGTGCTAGAGAAATTGGCCGGAAGGATGTGGTCCACGGGCTAAGTTGAAGGCTAAGAAGCGTCGGGCCAAAAGACGACAAAGCAAAGGCACAAAAGGCGAGCCATTGTTGTGGGCCGTGCACTAGAAAGAAACGGGCATGGCGTTCGGAGTTTAAGAGGCATGAAAGGCTAGGAATGGAGGATGCTAGATATGGCGTACTAAAGACTGCATTGGGTCGGAAGGTTAGGACCCACGGCCATCGGGTGAGCAACCGGAGTCGATGGGCGACGGAGGTGCGAGCACGAGCCAGCAGCGCGCATCGTGCCTTGATGCGCACGAACTCACGCGGGCAGCGCGGGGCTTACGTGGGTGCATGATGGGCGAGCAGACCATGGACGTCGACTGGGACGCGCTGGCAATCAGCGTTGAAGGCGCGGGGCGCGATAGGCACGTGGACGAGCAAACCGCGGGTGTGGGCGGTACGCGCAACGCAGCGAGTGAGCGGAGGTGCGCAGGAGGTGATTGGAGCCCTCGGGCGATGGATGCAACGCGTGAAGCAGCGGCGCAGTGGGGTGCGTCGTAGGCGATTGGGCGCGGGCAGTAGCCGGGACGCGCGGGGCCTAGGCGGCGATGAAGGTGCGCGCACATTGGCGCGCGAGAGGAGTGCAGGCGCGGGCGAAGGCCTAAGCCTCGCAGGCTTAGGAGTGACGGGCGCGCACGCGCGGGAGGAAGGCGGCGGATGACACGTGGGAGGTGCGCGCGCGAAGCCGCACGCGGTAAGGAGTAGGCATCCAAGGGTCGGCACGCGCACAATGTCGGTTAGGTTTAGGGCGTGCGCGCGATAAGGAGGCGTGAAGTAGGGCGGCCGAAGGTTTTAAACGCATGACTTGGAGTTCAAGAATACTTGGTGTGCAAGACAAGCATTAGTAGTTTTATTAATATTAGGATTTTATTTCCATGTTGCTTTCGTTATTAAATTAGGAGATCTAAATAGCTTAGGCTTAGATTTATTTTATGCACCTATAAATAGGGGTCTCCCCTCATTGTTTTAATGGTCCAGAATTGATGAGTTGAATAGAAAAGAACGTTTGTTTAAAACCGAGTGTTAGGATTCGTGAGAGTTCGATCATGCAATCGAATTAGTGAGGCTAAGACCCGAGCTAGTTCAAATCGAGGGAGCAAGGCTAAATACCGAGTGAACTCAAGTATCGTGAGAGAGTTAGGCTAATAACCGAGTCGATCACACCTATCTGTCAAGAGCGAGTCGTGGCGAGGCTGTGTTCGAGGCAAGCGAGGGGAACAAAACACACGATCCTTCGTCATTGGTGCTTTCATTGAGAGTGATTGATTGTGTATTTTGCTAAACCTTTTCTACCCCATTCTTTTTCCTTTTATCCGATTTTTTCCCCCTCTTGTTCGAATATTTTTGAATTTTTCTTCCTATTTTTAAAACATTTTCGAGAGTATAAAAAAAAAGTAAAAAAAAAAATGAAGAGAGTCATGTTGAGGTTTGAGCCGTTGGACGAGAAGGATCTCAAAGATCTCGAATATCTCGAAAGCTTGAAGAGGAGTTTAACTCCAGATGAGCTAGAGTATTTGGAGAAGCTCCATGAACGGAAGGGCCTAGCAGAGGAGAATGCCAAGGAGTCTGAAATCAAACCCACGAGCCAAGGTGACGAAGGTGTGTTAAACTTTCTAATCGTTGAGGACAAGGAAGGTCTTGAAGAGGAGGGGAATGATACGGAAGTGGTCATCAACCCCGGTGAATCAAGCGATGAAATGGTTGAGGACCTCGATCTATGGTTGGAGAACATGCTCGAAGAGCCATCAAGCCCGATTTATCGGCCTTCGTGCGATAGAGATTGGCCGGAAGGATGTGGTCCACGGGCTAAGTTGAAGGCTATGAAGCGCCGGGCCAAAAGACGACACAAAGCAAAGGCGCAAAAGGCGAGCCATTGTTGTGGGTCGTGCACTAGAAAGAAACGGGCATGGCGTTCGGAGTTTAGAAGGTATGGAAGGCTAGGAATGGAGGATGGCTGGATATGGCATACTGGAGACTGCATTGGATCAGAAGGTTCGGACCCATGGCCATCGGGTGAGCAACCGTAGTCGATGGGCGACGGAGTTGCGAGTATCAGCCAGCAGCGTGCATCGTGCCTTGATGCGCACGAACGCACGCGGGCAGAGCTGGGCTTACGCGGGTTCACGATGGGCGAGCAGACCACAAACGTCGACTGGGACGCGCTGGCGTTCGGCGTTGAAGGCGCGGGGCGCGATAGGCGCGCGGGCGAGCAGACCGCGGGTGTGGACGGTACGCGCAACGCAGCAAGTGCACGGAGGTGCGCAGGAGGTGATTGGAGCCCTCGGGCGATGGATGCGACGCGCGAAGCAGCGGGCGCAGTGGGGTGCGTCGTAGGCTATTGGGGCGCGGGCGGTAGCCGGGACGCAGGCCTAGGCGGCGATGAAGGTGCGTGCACATTGGCGCGCGAGAGGAGTGCAGGGGCGGGTGGAGGCCTAAGCCTCGCAGGCTTAGGAGTGACGGGCGCGCACGCGCGGGAGAAAGGCGGCGGACGCTGGGAGTGAGTGATGACGGATCTATCTTTTGTCTATACTGGGTTGCGAATAAACGACGCACTGCGGCCTTCGTTTATCCCCGATAGGTGTATCTAACAGACGCACTGCGGCCTTCTCCTAGATACCGTGACTTC
>CACSLK010015510.1:31326-41696 GCA_902706635.1 Striga hermonthica
AAAGGTAAACGTCCATATCCTAACTATAGATTCCGCTGCGTTAGGATTTATTTCGATAAATTTCAATACTGTGCATGTTGTTTGACGTTCCTAACAGAACCCAACATATATCCACGTTTGGATTCTTCCATACTAACCCTTTTTAGTACCTTATTTATGTACGTAAACTGGGATAGTCCGATCATCCTTTTAAATCTATCTCTATAGATTTTTATCTCTAGGATAAAGGATGCTTCTCCCAAATCTTTCATGGAGAAATGTTTAGAAAACCATGTCCTTGTTGACTGCAACATCCCCACATCATTCCCAATGAGTAGGATGTCATCAACATAAAGAACAACAAATGCAACTGCATTCCCACTAACCTTCTTATAAACACATTGTTCATCCAGATTCTGATGAAAGTCAAACGTTTTGATTGTTTCATCAAACCGAATGTTCCAACTCCTCGAAGCTTGTTTAAGTCCATAAATGGACCTTTGAAGCATACAAACCATTTGATCGCTCCCACTGGATATGAAACCCTGCGGTTGTTTCATATAAATGTCTTCCTTAATGTTTCCATTAAGAAAAGTAGTTTTCACATCCATTTGCCATATCTCGTAGTCATAATACACAGCTATGGCTAGCAATATCCGAATAGATTTAAGCATTGCTACTAGTGAAAAAGTTTCCTCATAATGAACACCTTGTTTTGAGTATAACCTTTAGCAACCAGTCTTGCTTTAAAAGTATTTACTTCTCCATCGTAAACCCATTTACAACCTATGGGTACAATAACCTGTGGTGGTTCAACCAAAGTCCATACTTTGTTTGAATACATAGAATCTATTTCAGATTGCATAGCTTCTTGCCATTTATTTGAGTCAATGTCCGACATTGCCTCATCATAGCTTATTGGATCATTATCCAAAAGGAGTCCCTCTTCATTGTTCTCTAACAATAGGTACAGCCTCTCAAGCGCCCTAGAAATCCTTTCAGATCTCCGAAGAGGTTGTGTTTCAGATGGCCCAGTCTCTACTGGTATGTTATTTGTGGTATTTTGTGGAATTTCTTGTGGTTCTTCATTAAGTTCTACAACTCCGCTATTCTTTAAGAGAAACTCTTCCTCTAAGAAAACAACATTTCTCGAAACAAACACCTTTTGTTCAGAAGGATCATATAAATAGTATCCAATAGACTCTTTTGGATACCCCACAAAATTACATAAGATGGATCCCATATCCAACTTACTTCCCACTAACTGCTTCACATAAGCAGTACAACCCCATACTTTCATATACCTGTACGAGGGTGTTTTGCCACACCATATCGCATAAGGTGTGCTGGGTACAGCTTTACTCGGCATTCTATTCAAAATATGTGCTGCTGTTTCTAAGGCATATCCCCAGAATGAAAGAGGTAAAGTAGTGGAACTCATCATTGATCGAACCATGTCCAACAATGTTTGATTCCTCCTTTCTGAAACCCCATTGAGTTGTAGAGTTCCAGAAGGTGTCCGCTGTGAAATAATCCCATTATCTCTTAAATAATCAAGAAACTCATTGGTCAAATATTCACCTCCTCGATCTGATCGAAGAACTTTAATACTACGACCAATTTGGTTTTCAACTTCACTTGTGAATTCTTTGAACTTTTCAAATACTTCAGATTTGTACCTTAATAGGTATACATAACAATACCTTGAATTATCATCAGTAAAGGTTATGAAATAATGGTAGTTCCCCTTGGCACTAACATTTAGTGGTCCACATACATCTGTATGGATCAAATCTAACAGACCTTTAGCTCGCTCCACTTGTCCAATAAATGGTGATTTTGTCATTTTACCTTTAAGACATGACTCACAAGGAGGCAACCTTTCCTCTGCCCTAAGGTCAAGTTTTGGTCTTAATTTGTGAATCCTCTTTTCAGATATATGACCTAATCTAGCATGCCAAATTGTGAATGAACTATGATTATCAAATTTTCTTTTATTTTGTTGAATGGTTAGGATGGGACTTTGTGGTGTAATGGTATATAAACCATTTGTCAAATTTTCGGAATATATAAAAGTTGTATCTTTGAAAATGGAACATCTTCCATTCTCAATAACGAACTTAAAACCTTTTCTATCCAATTCTGGAATAGAAATTATGTTTCTTATAATATCCGGAACATACAAACAATTTGTCAAACAAATTGTTACACCATCTCTTAAAGCTAGATAAACAGTCCCAATAGCTTTGGCAGCAACCCTTGCCCCATTGCCCATCCTTAGGATTGTTTCATCATTTTCTAGCTTATTACATGTAACGCCCCGTTTTATGAATAAGAGAATAAGACCATTTTCATTTTATTTCTTAGCTCGACTTCGTGTTTAAAGCATATAATCCAACAATCGAATTAAGTGGATATCCTCGTCTACTTAATTTTCTTAAATGCTTATTGATTTATTTAATTGCCTATTTGATGATTTATTTGCTTAAGTGAATTGCTTCTTAATTATGTGATTATATGCCTAGAATTTAATTTCTGACCCTTAGAATCTTGAACTTAAATTTTGAATTAAAAAGTCAAGCCATGACCAAGTCTCCTAAGCACCACCCATATTCTCCTGAATCTCGTAGCAAATCAACCATTTCATCCCTCATTCTTTTAGCCACAAAGCCAGTAAGAAGCAAGTTGAAAAAGTCTTCCAACAAACACCATATCACACGGCATTTCCTATCCCACCCATTCAAAAATTTAAAGTTCCTAACCATCCACTATATAAGAATCTCTACACCTAGCCGTCATCTCATTTTGATGTTCTGAGTATTTGCAGCAAATACACCAAAGAAAAATTCATTTAGCCCTTAGAAAAATTTTCCCATAGCCGCAGTAAGCTTGCCGCTTTTCTCTAGCACCGCCGAGACCCTTCGTCGAGCACAACCGAGTTCCATGCGCGTGTCGAAGACCTGAACAGAGGAGGATTGAGAGCGGTGAGTTTCAAACCATTTCGAGCACTTTCAGAAGCCCTTAAGTTGAGCTAAACCAAGTCTGAAGCCGAGTGGCCGTGCTCTTCACCGAAGTCATGACCTAGCCTATCCAAGCCCTCTTTTGTTCCTTCTCTTAAAGTCTTTTTTTTTAAGGTAATAAGCTCAACCTTTTTACTCTCTTAATGTGGCGGAACTAATGTTAAGAACCAACTGTTAGGTGATTAAGTGGGCATGCTTAACTTAGTGTAAAGTTGAGAAAGAAATGAGTTGAGTTTCATGAGTTTTTATGCTTTATGTGTATGACTTTTTTCTAATTTGATGTGATGTCTTTAATATGCTGTAAATGGAGAATTGACAGAGTTTAGTTCAGTATCTTGGGGCCTTATATTGGTGTTAAAAGTTGAAGAAAAAAATTAATCGGCACTAAGAAATAATGAAAATGAAAGAGATTTTAAGGCATATATGGTGTAAATTCTTTGACTTTATTTTATATATGTTACTGAAGTTGTTAAAAGTCCTTTAGTGCTTATATAATTAGTTTTCAGAGGTTCAAAGATCAGTTTCAGGCCTTCTGTAAATTGAATTAAAAGTTGAGAAAATGAAGCTTGTTGTATGTAGATTTATTTCATGTATTTCCTTGTATGTTGTTGTGTCAACTGTGCATTTATTTGCTGCTAATTATGGGTATTTCCAAGAGATTTTACCTGAATATGTACAACTATCAGTACTTTTATTTTGTTATAGACTCTTAATTTTGTTATAGGCTCTTTATACGTGTTTTTAGGAATTTAAGTAAAGAAAAAGAAGAGAAATGAATGCATGCAAGTACATATGTTGCACTCAGTAATTTAGTGCCATGTTTTATATATGTACATGCTTAATTTGTACCTATTAAATGTCTTATATGCTCAGTTTGTAAAACTTGTGATGTTGGTGAGAAATTGGAAGGAAAAGAGAAAGAAATGAGAAGCATAGTTAATAGTATTTTTGGCCTGGAATGGTTGATTTAATTGGAGCCGTGTTGTTGCGGTTTTAATGACAAATCAGGACTTATGAAGGCATTATATCCTTAGCATTTAATCATGTTTAGTGGTTGCCTGCATAAATTTTAAGTTTGGGAAACAAATTGTGGTACTGGGCTTTGCTAACAGTTTAAGCATGAGTTAAGCATGTACATATTTGAGTTACAAATTTTATGTGATTTTATGAAATTTAATTTCTGTTAATGTGTTTGGATGGGATATTTTTACTTGCTTATATTTTGATTGTATTATGTGCCTTTATCTGCTATATATGCCCTACGTGGTTTAATTGTTTATTCTATTTATTTTCAATCAAAACCTTAATAATAAGACTTAATAATCAAAATCCAGATTAAGAGGAGTCGAGCCCTCATTCAGACGCACGTGCATTTTCATCCAGTCAGTAAGTTTAAAAGGTGGGAATTTTCCATGCTATGTTCTAATTTTTAATAAACGCAAGGTATTTATGTTTGAGGTATGTTTATATTGATAATGTGAGTTGGATGGTGGTGAGCGTACCCGTCCTAGATATTTATGACTGAATGGTGGTGAGCATACCCGTTCTAGTCTATTCGCCTGGATGGTGGTGAGCGTACCCATCCTGGTTCCGTGGGAGGCGACCCCCAGGTGTGCACACGAATACCGGCCAGTGTCCGGGAGTCTGCAGCATGAGTATTACAGTTCATTTGTATATATATGCCGACGTCATCTATATCTATTTTTATTATGAATAATGGCATAGTATGGAATATTGATGAGCACGTTGATTATTGCTCAGCCCCCACAATTATCATTTTCAGGTTAGCATGTCGGGCCGGACTCGAGAGGGGCTCGTGGTGGTCATATGCAGTTTACTTATTGCTTCCGCTATTGAGCAATTTATTTTTCTGAACATACTATTATCAGTATTTTGAACATTGTTTGGATTCCAGTTTCAGTTTTTCAGTTCATTTATCGGACTAGTATCGATCGCTCTGCTTGGTCTTAATGAATTGAACATGTTTATGTCGGGATCAGATATCCTGAAACGATTAAAAGCAGTCATGACAGTAAAGCTAGTTATATGTTTAGTAAGTACCCTCAAAGCATGTTTTAAAAGTTAAATTATTTTTCGAAAAGTTCGATTCATTTTCAGAAACTCTGATAATTTTAATGTATAAGTAGAGGGTGCTTACATTATATCTTGCCATCATTTGAAAATCATTGCAAATATGTGAGCAACAGCCGGTATCCAATACCCAAGAAGAATCATTAACTGATAAGTTAACTTCAACAAAATAAGTTCATGAACTTTTCAGGTTTGCAAGATACTCCTTGCAGTTCCTCTTCCGATGCCCAGTTTTACCACAATGATAACATTTGTTGGGTTCAGTTAATTTGTTTTGTTCAAGGATACTTGCAATTGGATTTTTAGCCATTTTAGTAGACCAATCTACCAAAATAACAAATGAAGCAGAAAATATTTAGACTATGGAATTCATATTCATTTAATATTAGGTCTTTAATATTAAATGTCTCCCACTTTTTTAATTAAAACCCATTTTAAATATGAAAATCTAATTTTCATAGTGGGCTTGAAGTCCAATAAAATTATTTCATATCCCAATTTTATGAGTACTCATGAAACAAAAATATCGGTAGTCAACTTTTGACAATTGTATCACTATACAACCTTCAAGATGTTTTGCCTCACTTTTCCTTATATACCTCAATTTTATGACCGTATAAATTACTCAGTGTCAAATCAAACCCATCAAACATTTATGATAACGACCCATCAGAATGTCCCACGACTCATGGTCAAGACAAAGAGGAATCCGTTTCACGAGTATCACTATACTTAGTAGGGAACACAGCTTTCGACACTAAACCACCCCACGACTCATGGTCGATGATAAAGCATCGTAGCATCTCATGTCGTCTACTTTTGATGGAAGGCTTGGATTAATAAGTTCCAACTTATTTTTATCCATTGTTGATTTGATATAGAATTAATCTAATTAATTCTTTAGGGTTCCTTAGATCTCATCAATTACAATCTTTACGTTTGTTTATTTACCGCATTATTCATCGCATGAATCACAAACATAAATAAACCTAACATACATCTAATGCATGCATACGGTGGGATGATCATGTCCTTGCCTATACGACCCATTCGAGCCAAAATGGGTCTATGCCTGTGTACGTGATAAAAAAAATAAATAGAACTACTTCTATTACAATTTATTTTATCTACCCGTACAAGCACAGGTGTAACGCCCCACTTTTATTTACCAAAAATCAGAATAAATTGTTTCGAATTTATTTCAAATCAAAACTTGAGGCGCTACTCTGATTTAAAACAATATTCAATATTCATCGACTTCTCATTACTTGAAAATTATCAATACTCATTATCAATATAAAAATCCAATAATCAATCATAAACCAATAATAATCCAAGGAAAATAATCCCTATCAATAATCCAATACTCAAATACTAGAAAAACAATAATAATGCAATAATATACAAGTTTAGTTCAAAGCGGAAGCATTAAACAATTTGAAGACCACCACTCACATCTCTTCCGCCGTGCCGCATAAACTAACCTGCATCCGTAAAGAGCAGGTGGGGATGAGCACAATAGGAAAGTCGAAGTGCTCACCGCTATGCAATAATTAATCTCAATAATCATGAAAATAATTTAAGTATGGTCGCAGCATGTATACGAATCAATAATCTTCCCATCTCCTATCAATAATCAATAATGGTCTCATGTGCACACCTATAACAATAGACTACTACCGAGCTATATACCAAACGCCTTCTTCGATGGCCTTACAACGAGTGCCCGGCCAGCGGGAGTAATAATCCACCACGAATGTCAAAACTTTCGCCTTGGCCTTACATACGAGGATCACCAGCCAAGGCTCACGCCCTGACTGTCAACAATAATAAAGGAGACTACCCGAGGGTACGTTCTATAGCTACGGGGATAACCGTTCGACGACCAATATAGCTCACATCGAAGGCTACATGGTTCACATGCATACATTGATCATACTACAACAAAAGCAATTAATTAAAGCATAACACATAACAAATAGACCCACCTGGATAATTGATGATGTGAGGAAAAAGTGTAGATGAAAAGTAGCTGAGGTCACTTGGAACAACTCTCGAGATTTGACTCCTCGAAATCTACGATTTAAATAATTTTTCCTCTTATTACTAAAGGTAACGACAAACAGACAAATAGACAAATAAGACAGGCAAGGACATTTAAAACACATAAGGCAGATAAAACACACGGAAAGCATCTAAAACATCTACAACAAATTCAGCAAACAAGATCAAACATACACAACTAATCGAGACAAAATAGCACTCATACTCATGCTTACCTATTTTCAAGAACTCTAAAATTTGAGCGTCCTTATAAATTGATTTTTTTAACTGAATTTTCTCATCTTAAGCTCATGAATTTCATCTTAAAACATTCTGAACAGAGGCTTAACAAAACATTTATAGCATAGCCAAAAAGACCACGTAAACATGCTCCCTTTCTCATTAAATCTTAAGGCATGCCAACAAAGTATTCAGGGCTGAGATTATTGACATAATAGCAACTCTCTTAAAGCATTGAAACCTCACAATAGCAGCAACAGAATATGGTACACAGATTGACGAAAATCATGGTAAAAAAAAAATAAAATAAAACTCATATAAGCTTTCTTAGGTTAGCAAAATCTATGAATTCTTAGCATTCTTAAAACTCAATCCCATGGAGGAACTTAGCACCTTAAGCACTCAGTCAAAATCAAACAGAAACAAGACACACAAAGCAAGGCAAAAATCAATATAAAGCAACACATAATCAAACTCTTTTTTTTTTAACATAAAGCATGCCTCAAAACTAATTTATTATTGAACTAAACTTGTCAAAACTCAAAATCTCAACCCATAAACATTCTCATAAAAACTTAGCAACGCAAGCACCCTTCTGTGTTATTAAAATTGAAGCATATAAAATCACCTCCTAACAACTGAATTTAGGCACCAAACTTAGCATAATAAAATCAAATTTTGGCATGAAAACCACAATATAAAATCTCAGTTTACATGCTTTGCACAAGAAAGACTCAACAATAAACCAGGCATACACGATCAGAAAACACATAAATCAAACTCAACTCAGCATATAATAGCCAAACTCACACGTTCAGCGAGAAAACACGAATACGAGCATTAAACACATATATACGAACGAAATAATTAAGTCGAGGGTTAGCCCGGGTACCGTTCTTGCGATGGGGCTACGAAAAGTGAGCAACGAAAGGGTCAAATAGGACCGGGAACGACGGCTTGCAACGTACGGGACTGAACACGACCGAGACTCGACGAAAGCTGCTGATCAACGGCCTGCCCGGGACTAAACACGACCAGGACAACAACAGGTATCACGAACGGCAACTGGGACGGCGATTATCGGGGCCTGCAATTTGATAACGGGGCTCGCCGGCTACTTTTGGCACTCCAACGGAACTCGGCGGGACCCGACGGAGGGTGATTATGGCACCGCAGCGGACCTGCTGCAACTTCTTGACGGGGTGATGGACTGCTCACGATCGGAAATAGCAACGTCGGGCTCGTGGATTAAGATGGTGATGATGAAGGCTTGATGATGGTGAAGATGGCAGCGATCGAATGATGATGGCAAGAGCAAAATAGCGTGAGCAGAAGGTTGGGAGATTTGTCTGCGGGGATTTATTTTTACGAGCTGGGGGAAATAAAATCTCTCCTTACATACATTTAATTAGGGTAGCAATGTCTTGATCCCCAAGACAATTCACACGCACACACCCGAACCGCAAAAAAAAGAAAACCGGGTCGGCAATCGGGCTCGGTTCGAACGCGGGTTTGATATAATAACTCGTTCACGGGATCGATTAAATTGCACGATTAATAAATTTAAACGAGGCTCAATAATTAAATTATAAACCGAAATAATGAATATATATATATATATATATAATACCCATATTTAATATTATTTAATAACACACATTAATATTAAAAATACAAATCTTGATTAGTAGTAATATGGCATTTAGACAATTAATAATAATAATAATATTACTAATAACAACAAATAATAGCAATTTGGCATTTAGGCAATTTAATAGCAATAATAATAATAATAATAATAATAATAATAATAATAATAATAATAATAATAATAATAATAAAGACAATTTAAACATAATAATAATCAATATTTATTCCCAAATGATCCACGATAAACCAGGGTATTACAACAGGCCTTCAAGATTAACAACTTGTAAAATTACCCACACATACGTGGGCCTTTCGCATCGAACGGTCTCCACCTAGATCTAATCTTTAACTATACAAAATTTAAAATTTTACAAATCATATCTCAAGAGACTCGCAGGTCTCGATAAATTACACCCGTTCAATCATATTGAATAAAATGCAACATTCAATCATATTGAATAAAACATGCATACATTCAATCATATTTGATATGGGATATTATATGCTAGACCGGTTCGCAAGACAATCCAAGCAGAATAGCATATGGGTGTGGTCGAGCAGTACCAACAGGCCTACAGAAACTCTAGCACCTGTTCGAGCAGGGACATTCCAACGAGTATAGGCACGGGACCAATCATCTCTTGTTTCCGGAGCAGTTACACGTGCGGACACATGGACAGATCTGGTCGACAGCCAGAATATGCTAAAGGATCTCCGTCACGTGAAAGGGGGACACGCGGCGCTTTATGAGTGGGCCAAGGAATAACGAACTCTGACATTCTCTGACACGGCTGACGCGTTTTCTGACACCAGAGAAAGTGGAGACGCGCGGCCGTACGGACGAGCAGAGGATGAACGGCGAGACTCGCCTAGTCGCGCGTGGCCAACAGGTAACTCGTCCCTATAAATAGGGACGGGGATTATCGCTTTGAGATAACTTCTAATTTTTATGAGACTTTCATATACACCTTTATCTCTCAAGATCTGACTTGAGCGTTGGAGGCTCTTCACCGGAAAACACTTCCGGTGTGAGAGTTTCGTGCAGGTTCAGCGTTCGACCGGTGGAGGAAGTCGTGTTTGCTGCGGTTCTTAGTCGGGCGAGCGTTAGACTTGTATTATTGGCGCCGTCTGTGGGACTCTGTTCAAAAGGTTGTGTTTTAAGCTTAACCATGGCGGACGGAATTCCCCGAATGAATTTGCAGTCGTCTTTCGACGAGGCATGGACGACGACAAGGCCGATGGGAACAGGGCCTCCCCCTGGTTTCTCTGCGCCTTCACAGACCCCGGTGACCCCGACACCGATGCCTCATGGCGCGGCGATATCTGGCGCTGGAGAAGGCACGATCA
>CACSLK010015510.1:60487-96641 GCA_902706635.1 Striga hermonthica
CCGGAGTGTGCACATGATTGGCTTTTAAGCCCCAGGGTCTTTATGACCACCAGATGCCCCAGTTACAGTTTCAGTTCAGATCAGTTCTTATATACTTAAAGTCATGATATGGTTATTAACGATGTTGCATAATTAAGTACTGGTCTTTGCGGAGCATAGTGGTTTTGCTCACGCCCCATTACGTTTTTCAGGTGACGGAGCGGCGCGTGGCGCGTGAGATTTCAGTGGTGGTCATGGTCATTAGCTGTCTTTTTGTAACGCATCTGCATGTCATTTATTGAACATGTACTATTATTACTATGCGTAGACATATTATGTTTCAGCTTCCGCACATTTCAGACTTCGTATGTATTATGAGATTATCAGACTTATGCATGTATAATGCCTTTATCTCCGTGGTACCTTTATATAACGGATTTGATTAGGTTGCATGTATTTATTTACGTCTGCATGAGAAAGAGTTTAAGTTAGTAGCATCCCGCGAGTTAGTATGAGTATTTTCGAAAATATAGTTAAAGAGTTTTTCGAAAATAAAAAGCAAAAATTTTACTCTGATTTTAAATTCTAGAAATAATTAGGCGGGGTGTTACAGTTGGTATCAAAGCCACTTAGTGGTTCTGTATACTTAAAAGAGTTTAGAAAAACATGACCACGCCACGCTCACGCCGTGCCGACTCCAAGGTAAGTCACCTAAGTTTTAAATTTCTGCAAGTGCATGAGAACTTAGTAAGAAACCTTAGGGGCCATCTATCCTCCGACTAGAAAGAGAACTTTAGACAGAATTATAGAAAGTTTATCTAAGTCCAACTCTAGACTATATCAGAATTTGAACTAGAATGAGTAGAGTTAAGTATAAACCGAAACTCTAGCCAAGCTAGGTGTTTTCGGAAATTTGTAAAAATTCGCTAAGTATGGTATAGCTATTTTTTAATCGGCTATACGGTGTTAGTTCAATAGTTAGAGGCTATCCAGAAAGCCGCCTCGCAGAACTCTGGACCCACCCGCAGAGCGGGAACATGCTGTAGTCGTAGAAAAATTCCGGAGATTGGTGGAACGACTGCTGGCATCTAGGGAAGGAGGAGCATTATGAGCAGACATGAGAGTGGCTAAAGTAGATTCTGGAAGTCAAGTTTTGCCGCGCCATTTTTGCGAGAGAATGGAGCAAGAGTTATATGCCCTTCAGTAAGGGGGCAGCTCGGCAGAGGAGTACGAGTGCGACTTCGCTCGTAAGAGCGCGTTTGCTCGTCACCTCATAGACACCAAAGAGAAGAAGACAGTCATTATCGGAACGAGGAGAGACATTCTGATTCTAGTGGCCAACCATGGCTACGATAATCAAGTTGTAGCTATAATAAATCAGCATTTTCGAAGGTTAGATAACACACATTACGAACAAGCGTGATTGTTGTATGCACAATTATAACGGGGATCGTGCGGCGAGCCACATTGATAATAAATGAAGAGATAGAGAGAAAGAGAGAGAGAGAGAGAGAGAGAGAGAGAGAGAGAAACTGCTCGAGATTTTTTACGAATTAGTGTTGGAAATGTTAAAAGAAGAATAAGTCGATAGATATTAGTACATAGGTAAGACAATGGACTTTTCATTATCTGAACTATGTACGCTTGAGTAAAGTTCTAACTCTAGAGATTGCCTCACTTAAAACTAGCAAGATGCATTCAAGCAAGTATAAGAAGTGAGGGTTTCAGTGTATAAGAGTCGTAGGTCCGGGTAAGTCCTGGAGGCTTGAAATAAAAGCCATAAGTCCGGGAAGAACCATGGAGGCTTGAAGCTGAACCATAGTAGACATGTTCCCTTATGAGGTAATCTCTAGTAGTCAAAGAAGGAGAAGATCAAGTTTAACAGAACAAGAGCAAGGATCGCATGTTAAATCACAATTGGACACCACGATGACTTACTCGTCGTCTCGAAAAAGAAGCCATCACCCACGGAAGATTCCGATAGAATAAAAATGCACAAACAACAGTCCGTAGCCGCCACCGATAGATCCAACAAAAGCCAAGTGGGAGATCGCAACAACCATAATTCAAGAAGAAGAACCAACCCCGCGCAGGGGAAAGTTGAAGACAGTCTGTTTAGGAAGACGAAGACCTATAAATTACGCGTTCATATACCGGCAGAGAAATTTTTAAAAGTCGTGATTAGAGAACATGTCACTATCAACGCTCAGAGAGTTAACCGTTTTTCGCAATCGTGTGACATATTTTCATAAATATTATGAGGAAGACCACTTGACCGAAAGGTGGAAGTCAATTGACTAAGTGCCAGAATAGGACCAGTGTTAGCAGAGCCAAACGCATGAGACGTCAGGAAGCTACGAGAGCTGAAGACTCAAATCCGAATTGGGAATTGTTGGGCCAAGCACGTCACTTTATAGTGCGCCCGACGGTTCATAAAGAAAGGAAGATGTGCACCCATTACCGAAAGCTAAGTAGACTCAAGGAGGAGAGTAAGTATTCACCTTCGAGAGCCGAAAAATTGTTGACCCCATGAGGGAAAACTGCAAGTTCCAACATTTACTTGAAGCTCGGACATCCTCCACCAGAAGTCGAGGGACCCGATGCCTCAAGATCAGAAAGCACGTGAAAGTTGAGGTGATGAAATCATCTCTAAGTATTGGTGGTGTTTCGACATCACTAGTTTAGTTTAGGCCTTGAGAAAAAGAAATTATGAAGAAACAGATAAATAGTAAGCGTAAAGATAACTTGAGAGAGTTGTCTAGCGAGCAAAGTAGAAGTATCCTCAACAACAGGGAACAGTATTCCAGTATTAAGCTGAGACATAGTGTAAAGAAGAGCAACCGTAGTAAAAGAAATAGAGAACAAAGAAGGCTTAATAGTAAGATTTTAGTACCCTTAGGTAAAGTTTACCCATTTAAGCAGTGAGACACTCAAATTGTACTAAGAATCAGATAGATCCAAGCACAACCTGCGTGCATTATCACGTATCCAGAGCCCATACTGATGTTCCACACACTTGTCCCACTTTCGCCCTATCATTGGGGCAAAGCCACCGAGTGCGTGCCCGTGCACCGAGTCCGATCGAGCCGCGCCCCTGCGCTCTGCCCAACGCCCGTGCGTCCGTCAATCCTACCAGTCAACGCACCGATTCTGTTAGCCGTGGCCCAAGCATGCTCCTGCGTCAGCGGCCGTGGAACCATTCAAACTTGTACGTCGCAGTACAATAAGGCTACTAACGTAAGACGTGGACGCGACCTTGTTGTGATTGCAGGCGACTCTGACACTGCAAGTACATCACACGTAGGTACCGCATGCAGGTATTCCGCGCCCGTGGGCCCCGGGTAGTGGGTAAACCGCATGTGGCATACCGCACGCAATGTGCCGCCTCGTCAGGAGCCGAGTCACGATGAGTCGAACCACAATTGTTAGCTGTCCTCATCAGTTTTACAGATCGATGTATAATTAAGAAAGAGGATCAGAACGCTTAAAGGCTTGCGTTCTGAATGACAGACCCGTATAGAAGTACAATTTGCCACTAAAGCAATTAATAGAAGAATAGAATAGACATGACATCGTACGTTTTAGTACGGACATGAGTGTGGATCGCTGACATACGAGAAAGAGATAGCGAGAGAATGTTTTTCGGTCAATAGCAGGCCGACAGACAAGGGAATAGAAATCAGTGATCCACACAAAGATTTATACAACCTTGAAGCGACGAAAGTCGGGTATATGCCAGCCACAGAAAGACTTGTAGACTAGTGTGTATGGTAAGATGACCTGAGGGTCACAGCTGCAAAGAAACTACCACATAGTTACCCCAGCCATTTCCATCTTATTGTCGAGATGGTGAGCTAAGCCTAACGTTTGGGGCTTTGTCGTCGAAATTTTCGGGAAAGGTTTAGCGATTTCTCCACACCTCGAGTTTGAGGAGTTGTACTCGAGCTCGAACACGTGGGAAACTTTAATGAGTCTCACGTTGATCCGTGTTGACACGTGAGGTAGTACCTATGGCCACCTTGTGGCGGAAGGTACGCTAGTTATAGAGCCGAGAAGTAGGCCTCTTTAAGTCCATGAGTGTGTCCATAGCTAGAGCGATACCACTAAAAGAATAGATGAGCTTCTTTTAAAGTTTCTAAGTATAGTTCTAAAAGTTTTGTATTGGATTTTATCTAAGACACGTAGTGAATTTTGGTGAACCGCCATGGCGAACCAGTACCAGTGAGACAGGTTTTATGATCGGAGCAGACCTATACAGTATCCAGATAGGAACACTCAGTTCTCGAACTTGAGATAACGGTGTATAATAGTCAAAAGTCGGGTAAATTATGGAGGCTTGAAATAAGAGTCACTAGTCCGGATTTACCTGGGGGCTTGAAACCGGAGTTGCCATGGCAAAGCCAAGATCATTAGTAAGAAGAAGACAGAAGTCAAAGCTAGCTATCCAGATTTCCAGTTCTGATTAGTACTATCGTATTATGTATTTTTCAGTTTCTAGTTTATAGTCGAGTTGGCCTTATGTTTAGTTTTGTCATTTCCGGGGACGGAAATGTTTTAAGGAGGATAGATTGTAACACCCCAGAATAATATTATATTAATAGCTCGACTTATTTATCGGTATTAGTATTATTTTAATTATGCGGAGAATTATTAATATTAATTGCATAATTTATTTATTACTAAGCCCAAGTAGTATTTTAAAATCGAGCCTAGTAGCAATTATTTACCGAGCCCGACATTATTTATTCGGTCCAAGTAGCGGTATTTATTTTCCTAAATCGAGCCCAATCTATTAGGCCCGATTTTTAAGCCCAAATTCTACAAAACCCTAAGCTCCCTACCCATCTATAAATACCATGCTCCCTTGTCTTCCAACAAGCCTACAAGAGCAAAACCCTAGCCACCCCCCAAGCTACTATTCATTGTCTTCCCCACATTCAAAGATCCAAGATCCAAACACCCCACACTTCCATTAAAGCATAGAACACCACCATCATGGCTTGAAAATCCGACGACCAGCTCCCATCTCCGGCCACCCGCAGCTCATTTTCCGACCAAGACCCGCAGCTCATCCTCCGCAGCACCTCCAGTTCCCATTTCCGGCGAACCCGCAACCCTCCACAGCTCCGAAATTGTAAGCCCCGTCGCGACCAGCTCCAACTCCGTCCGGCCCGAGTCCATTTCCTGTCGAGCTCTCCTCAGGCCGACGCCATCACGAGCTCGCGACGGCAACCACCTGCTCCATTTCCGCCGGCGACGCACATCGCGGCAGCTTCGTTCCCAGCTGCACTCCACCTTCAAGCTCCCGTTTTCCGGCGTTGGAATCACCTACGCGACCTCAGCTCGCCGTCCAGCCCTTCCCGCCGGCGACCTAAACCTGTCCAGCTAAGCTTCAAACCATTCCCAGCTCGCCATCGAGTCTTCACGCCCCGATTTCTGGCAGACCACGAGCCCAGCACCCTTCTTTTTCCGACCCCCAGCTCAGATCCGCCTCAATCAAGCCCCAGCGGTCCAGATCCATGAAGAACCGACCCGGTTCTGCCCTCAGCTCCCAAAAAATCCGGTCCAAGCATCCCCTAGTTAGACCGGTCCGACCCGACCGGCTTCTTGCTCCGTTTTTCTTCCATTTTCTAGTCCGATCCGTTCTTTTCTGATCTCGTGAGGTATAATATCTAAAGACTTGAATGATATGGAATAAATTGATGATAAAAACGAGATAAAAATTAATTGAGATGTTGATTGGAGTTGGATCGGTACACACGAGCTTAAAGCGAATAAATTGATATTTTCGATAGACGCGTTAAAAATGTCGAAAAAAAATATGATAAAATTCGTATAGTTGACTTGAGGCCTAGGTTTTAAATTCGTAATTTTTGGTGCTCGTTTAGTATGTTAACTGGATTTTTGAATATGTAGCTGAAATGCCCGATTTTTTATAAATATGATAAGACCTCGGAATTCGATGCAACTTTCACGAAAAATCTTATAAATGCTGAGTATGACGTGGTTTAAATTTCATAATTTTTAGAGGTTGTTTGGTATGCCTACAATTCGGAACTTTAGCTGCTTTGGTGAAAACCCTAGAATTTATCCGGTTGAGATTTAGCTGAAATTACTGGGAATCGAGTTGAACTTAAAGTATGAGTTTTTGACTTGAACCGAGATAAATAGCCGGTTGAGTAGAGAACCCTAGTCTGGCCTTATTCGGTCAGTTCGATGAACTCTAGATCCGAGTAGAAAAGTTGTGCGTCGACTGATGTCGTGTCCGTGCGTATGCACCCAGACCACGATTAAGTCGAGTTGCACCCAGTCAGATAAATAAGATCAGATCAGTCAGATAAGTTAGATCAGATAAATCAGATAAGCAGACCAGACTTAGAAATATTTCAGAGAACTCTAGAATGCCTCCAAGTCAGCAAATCTTTCAGAACAGCTCAAAGCATCTAAATCCGATTAAATGATATTTTAATCGAGCGAGAGAGCCGAGTAAGATTTATTAATAATAAGAATCAAGTTTTTATTTGAGCTTAGTACTTAGTACATTTTGCTCGAATATTTATGTAGCTTAAGGAGAGTCGAGCCTCCGACAGCTACCAGTGAGTCAACACTTGCCTAGCAGTAGCAGTTTATCAGGTGGGGGCCACGTACTGGTTATACTTCATCTTTAATTTTCGTACCATGTCCGAGGTATGTATGAGAAATAGTTAGATCATCATGAGGGAGGCCGTGGCGGGCCTTAATGTTCCCCCGTGATTCTGAGGGAGGCCTTAATTGGCCTTAATGATCTCCCGGAGTGTGCACATGATTGGCTTTTAAGCCCCGGGGTCTTTATGACCACCAGATGCCCCAGTTACAGTTTCAGTTCAGTTCAGTTCTTATATACTTAAAGTCATGATATTTTTATTAACGATGTTGCATAATTAAGTACTGGTCCTTGCAGAGCATAGCGGTTTTGCTCACGCCCCCACTATGTTTTTCAGGTGACGGAGCGGCGCGTGGCGCGTGAGATTTCAGTGGTGGTCATGGTCATTAGCTGTCTTTTTGTAACGCATCTGCATGTCATTTATTGAACATGTACTATTATACCTATGCGTAGACATATTATGTTTCAGCTTCCGCACATTTCAGACATAGTATGTATTATGAGATTATCAGACTTATGCAAGTATAATGCCTTTATCTCCGTGGTACCTTTATATAACGGATTTGATTAGGTTGCATGTATTTATTTACGTCTGCATGAGAAAGAGTTTAAGTTAGTAGCATCCCGCAAGTTAGTATGAGTATTTTCGAAAATAAAGTTTAAGAGTTTTTCGAAAATAAAAAGCAAAAATTTTACTCTGATTTTATAAATTCTAGAAATAATTAGCCGGGGTGTTACATATATTGAGTCAAAACAGCTCGTTTCTTGTCAAAAATCAGCCACACGACTCGTGTGAATAGTCACACGACTCGTGTGAATTGTCACACAACTCGTGTGACTAACTCACACAACTCGTGTGATAAATGCGAGAGCGACTTTTGAAAAACCTGGGAAGTTTTTTATGTCACACGACTCGTGTCACACCTCACACGACTCGTGTGAGGTGACACGACCAGTCACACGACTCGTGTGACTCCTCACACGGGTCGTGTGAGCCCACACGACTGGTTACACGAGTCGTGTCACACTGCTCGACTCGTGTTTTCGAATATTCTATTCGATTTTTAGTCTAGTTCGTGTTTTTAACAATTTTTCAAATCAAAATCTGATTTTAAAGATGTTAATCGAACGTGGCTCTGATACCACTGTTGGGTTCGATATACCGTACGAAACAGAGTAAGCAGCGGAATTTTAAAAATTTTATAAATATTTATCTTATTAATACTTATTCCGTACATAAGTATAACGATGTAACGAATAAGCATCATTTAAAATCAAGTAACTTTTACTAATTTTGATTTGATATGATAATTTCTCAAATTACCTTTGATCTTGAACTCCTCAAAATCGCCGATGATTGAGGAAATCGGTTTCCAGATTGATAACGTCCTCCTTGACGTTACTCGCTTTAGGAATCCAAACGTCTTCCCTCTAATCGTATCCACCTTTTGAAGTCCGGTTCCGACGATAGTTCCTTTGCTAGTAGAAACTACTCGGTTTTATTCAATAAGTATAGAATATATATTTTATGAGGAAATTTACAAGAACTCTTTCTTGTATTTTGAGAGATAATTCAACTATTGAAACTTCTCAAAAACTAAGTTAAAAACAAGTACTCTTTCTTATTTTAAAAAGAAATAATTCAACTCTTTGAATTTTTTACAAAACCTTTTTGTAAAATTTCTCAAGAGCTAAATTCAAAACAAGAACTCTTTCTTGTTTTGGATTATGAAGAACACTTCTTCTTATTTCTCTTTTCTAACTATTGAAAATTTAGCAAAACTTAATGGAAGACTTAGCAATCAATGTGCAAACATTTTGCACCTATTTATACTAAATATTTTAGCATAAAATAATCAATATATATTTATTTATTTTAAATAAAATCAGATTTTATTTAAAAATTCATACCAAATATTGACTTTTAATTAATAATGTGGAGTGGTTCATAACCACCATTATTTTGTCTCTTAATTATTTTAATCTTTAATCATATTAAAGATAAAATAATAAAATAATAATCCTTAATAATCATAACCACCATTTTTCAAGACTTTATTATTTTAATCTTTTCTTCCATTTCCTCATTTAATAATCTTATTATTATTTGGATTTGAACTTTAAAATCCAATTTTAAATTCCAACTATTAATTAGTAATTTCATTAATTACTAAATTAATATCCAAAATTCAATTAATCAATCCAACTGATTAATTTAATATATTCCTTTAATTGACATCTAATAAAATTAGATTTGTCAGTTAATTCTAACTCTTTAGTATTACTATTTGAATTTTACCATCATTCAAAAATTGGTGTGACCTTTTAGGTTCACAATTAATACTAGTAGTGGGTTTACAACTCTTTGTAATTTGAGTTAATCTTATTAACTCTTATTCATGATTAACTCTTTAATTCAAGAACCCACATATAATGGGAACATCTAGCAAGTAGCATGAATCTAGTATTAAGTGAATAGCGAGTAAACCTATTTCGATTACAAGTCCATACATGTAAAATCCTTTCGACAGTCAATTTCCCGATTAAATCTTTGGGTATGATTTTGTCGAAACCCAAATTGATTTAATAACTATGATTCCATTTCAAGTTTAGTAGTTCGTTTATGAATCTCTATTCATCCTGCCTTGGCCAAGGACCTTGAATTACTAACTATGAAACACATACGAAATTCACTTATCTTCATAAGTGTCGAATCCTTTGTTGGCCACTAACAAACTTCCATACATATTAATATAATACCCAAAATATCCCTTTATACGATTGTGCTAGCAATCAAAAGATAAATCAATATAAAATATAATATGCACAAAGTTACCATTGTGCCTCAAGTCTAAGGATTAATCATGTACTATTGTAACATGAAAATTCTTATTCGACAAGAAAAATCTTTCATTAAGAATTTTCATACGGTCATGTTCAGTGAACTTGTTCTCTAACAAGCACCCACATATATGTATTTACGTCCCACGCTAATGTTGATGGAATGCAACATTTTTATCCGATAAGCATGCATACTATGTGCAAGTCTTTTCTGGATTTATTCGATATCTCATCTCGAAAAATCCAACGACTTGGAACTATATTTAAGATCACAGCTTTCAAGATATGTTCCATGATCACCATCTCTATGCACAACCATATCTTATAGCTATAAGTGATCTAGGGACTTTATCTTAAGTGCAAATATATGATAAATGCTTACTCTTAAAATAAAGTAATGCCTTTTATTTAATATAATTCCAATAGATTGTATTTACAAGTAGAATACGTCCAATCCGATTGGAACGCTGGGTATACTACTCTAACAATCTCCCACTTGCCCTAGTTCCAATCACTCATGTATCTTAGACCCATCTTCTCAAGATGTCCTTCGAACACTTTCTGTGATGAAGGCTTTGTTAAGGGGTCTGCTATATTTTACTGCTGAGTCGACTCGCTCCATTACGACGTCGCCTCTACCAATGATTTCTCTAATCAAATGGTATCGTCTCTTAATATGTTTGGATCTTTGATGAGATCTTGGTTCCTTTGCTTGCGCAATAGCCCCGTAGTTATCACAATAAATCGTTATTGGATCAACAACAGATGGTACTACACCCAACCCTTGGATGAAGTTCCTTATCCAAACAACTTCCTTTGCAGCAACAGATGCAGCAATATATTCATCCTATGTTGTAGAGTCAACAATCGTTTCTTGTTTGGACTTTTCCAACTAACTTCTGCTCCATTCAGAGTGAATAAGTATCCAGACATGGATTTATAGTTGTCTTTATCCGACTGCAAACTAAAATCTGTAAAGCCTTCTAGTTTCAATTCTCCATTGCCGTATACCATAAAGATATCCTTAGTCCTTCGTAAGTACTTAAGAATCATCTTAACGGCTTTCCAATGTTCTTCACCTGGATTAGACTAATATCTGCTCGTTATACTTAGTGCATGAGCAACATCAGGTCTTGTACATAACACCGCATACATAATGCTACCAATAGCTGATGCATAAGGTATATGATTCATCCGTTCTCTTTCTTCATGTGTCTTTGGAGACAACTTCTTAGAAAGAGAAACCCCATGACTCATTGGAATATATCCACGTTTGGATTCTTCTATACTAAACCTTTTTAGTACCTTATTTATGTACATAGACTGGGATAGTCCGATCATCCTTTTAAATCTATCTCTATAAATTTTTATCCATAGGATAAAGGATGCTTCTCCCAAATCTTTCATGGAGAACTGTTTAGAAAACCATGTCCTTGTTGACTGCAACATCTCTACATCATTCCCAATGAGTAGGATGTCATCAACACAGAGAACAACAAATGCAACTGCAGTCCCACTAACCTTCTTATAAACACATGTTTCATCCATATTCTGATGAAAGTCAAACGTTTTGATCGTTTTATCAAACCGAATGTTCCAACTCCTCGAAGCTTGTTTAAGTCCATAAATGGACCTTCGAAGCTTACAAACCATTCGTTTGCTCCCACTGGATATAAAACCCTGCGGTTGTTTCATATAAATGTCTTTGTTAATGTTTCCATTAAGAAAAGCAGTTTTCACATCCATTTTCCATATCTCGTAGTCATAATACGCAGCTATGGCTAGCAATATCCGAATAGATTTAAGCATTGCTACTGGTGAAAAAGTTTCCTCATAATCAATTCCTTGTTTTTTAGTATAACCTTTAGCAACCAATCCTGCTTTAAAAGTATTAACTTCTCCATCTACACCATGTTTTCGCTTGTAAACCCATTTACAACCTATGGGTACAATACCCTGTGGTGGTTCAACCAAAGTCCATACTTTGTTTGAATACATGGAATCTATTTCAGATTGCATAGCTTCTTGCCATTTATTTGAGTCAATGTCCGACATTCCCTCATCATAGCTTATTGGATCATTATCCAAAAGGAGTCCCTCTTCATTGTTCTTTAACAATAGGTACAGCCTCTCAGGCGCTCTAGAAATCCTTTCAGATCTCCGAAGAGGTTGTGTTACAGATGGTCTAGTCTCTACTGGTATGTTATTTGTGGTACTTTGTGGAATTTCTTGTGGTTCTTCATTAAGTTCTACAACTCCGCTATTCTTTGAGAGAAACTCTTCCTCTAAGAAGACAACATTCCTTGAAACAAACACCTTTTGTTCAGAGGGGTCATAGAAATAGTATCCAATAGACTTTTTTGGAAAACCCCACAAATTTACATAAGATGGATCTCATATCCAACTTACCTCCCACTAACTGCTTCACATAAGCAGTACAACCCCATACTTCCATATACTTGTACGAGGGTGTTTTGCCTTACCATATCTCATAAGGTGTGCTGGGTACAGTTTTACTTGGCACTCTATTCAAAATATGTACTGTTGTTTCTAAGGCATAACCCCAGAATTAAAGAGGTAAAGTAGTGGAACTCATCATTGATCGAACCATGTCAAACAATGTTCGATTCCTCCTTTCTGAAACCCCATTGAGTTGTGGAGTTCAAAGAGGTGTCCACTGTGAAATAATCCCATTATCTCTTAAATAATCAAGAAACTCATTGGTCAAATATTCATCTCCTCAATCTGGTCGAAGAACTTTAATACTACGACCAATTTGTTTCTCCACTTCACTTCTGAATTGTTTGAACTTTTCAAATACTTCAGATTTGTACCTTAATAGGTATACATAACCAGACCTTGAATAATCATCAGTAAAGGTTATGAAATAGTGGTAGTTCCCCTTGGCACTAACATTTAGTGGTCCACATACATCTGTATGGATCAAATCCAACAGACCTTTAGCTCGCTCCACTTGTCCAACAAATGGTGATTTAGTCATTTTACCTTTAAGACATGACTCACAAGTAGGTAACCTTTCCTCTCCCCTAAGGTCGAGTTTTGGTCCCAAGTTGTGAATCCTCTTTTCAGATATATGACCTAATCGAGCATGCCAAATTGTGAATGAACTATGATTATCTAATTTTCTTTTATTTTGTTGAATAGTTAGGATGGGACTTTGTGGTGTAATGGTATATAACCCATTTGTCAAATTTCCAGAATATATAAAAGTTGTATCTTTGAAAATGGAACATCTTCCATTCTCAATTACGAACTTAAAAACCTTCTCTATCCAATATTGGAATAGAAATAATGTTTCTTATAATATCCGGAACATACAAATAATTTGTAAGACAAATTTTTACATCATTATTTAAAGCTAGATAAACAGTCCCATTTGCTTTGGCCGCAACCTTTGCTCCATTGCCCATCCTTAGGATTGTTTCTCCATCTTCTAGCTTATTACTTCTTGCCATCATCTACAAATCATTGCAAATATGTGAGCCACAGCCGGTATCCAATACCCAAAAAGAATCATTAACTGATAAGTTAACTTCAACAAAATAAATACCTGAACTTTTCAGGCTAGCAAGATACTCCTTGCAGTTCCTCTTCCAATGCCCAGTTTTATTATAATAATCATTTCTTTCAATTTCCTTATTTAATAATCATATTATTATTTGGATTAGAAATTTAAAATCCAATTTTAAATTCTAACTATTAATTAGTAATTCCATTAATTACTAAATTAATATCCAAAATTCAATTAATCAATCCAATTGATTAATTTAATATATTCCTTTAATTGACATCTAATCAAATTAGATTTGTCAATTAATTCTAACTCTTTAGAATTACTATTTGAATTTTACCTTCATTCAAAAATTGGTGTGACCTTTTAGGTTCACAATTAATGCTAGTAGTGGGTTTACAACTCTTTGTAATTTGAGTTAATCTTATTAACTCTTAGTCATGAATTAATTATTTAATTCAAGAACCCACATATCATGGGAACATCTAACAAGTAGCATGAATCTAGTATTAAGTGAATAGCGAGTAAACCTATTTCGATTACAAGTCCGTACATGTATAATCCTTTCGACATCCAATTTCCCGATTACATCATTGAGTATGATTTTATCGAAACCCAAATTGATTTAATAACTATGATTCCATTTCATGTTTAGTAATTCGTTTATGAATCTCTATTCATCTTGCCTTGGCCAAGGACTTTGAATTACTAACTATGAAACACATAGAAAATTCACTTATCTTCATAAGTGTCGAATCCTTTGTTGGCCACTGACAAACTTCCATACATATTAATATACCCAGAATATCCCTTTATACGATTGTGCTAGCAATCAAAAGGATAAATCAAAGTAAAATATAATATGCACAAAGTTACCATCGTGCCTCAAGTCTAAGGATTAATCATGTACTATTGTAACATGAAAATTCTTATTCGACATGATAAACTTTAATTAAGAATTTTCATACAGTCATGTTCAGTGAACTTGTTCTCTAACAAGCACCCACATATATGTATTTGCGTACCACGCTAATGTTGATGGAATGCAACATTCTTATCCGATAAGCATACATACTATGTGCAAGTCTTTTCCGGGTTTATTCGATATCCCATCTCGAAAAATCTAACGACTTGGAAATGTATTTAAGATCACAGCTGTCAAGATATGTTCCATGATCACCATCTCTATGCGCAACCATATCTTATAGCTATAAGTGATCTAGGGACTTTATCTTAAGTGCAAATATATGATAAATGCTTACTCTTAAAATAAAGTAATGCTTTTATTTAATATAATTCCAGTAGATTGTATTTACAAGTAGAATACGTCCAATCCGATTGGAACGCCGGGTATACTACTCTAACAAGAAGTTCATTCAGATATCCCTTCCCTTTGTTCAGTTTACGAATGACTTCTGCAGTTCGGTTCAACTCAGCAGAGTTTGCCTTCAGTTTGCTTTCCATGCTAGCATGTTCGTTCATCAGTCGATCAGCTTCATTTTTCAGTAGCACAATTTCCTGGTTCCTCTCAAGAATTTTTTGAGTAGAAAATAATTTGGGCCTCAAGCATTCAATGGTCTGAGCCTTCTCCAGTCCGTCTTGTTTGGCAAGTTTGACACTGCTCTCAAGAATGCTGGTTCGTGCCTTTGCAGTATCTAGTTCACACTCCTTAGTAGCAGCGGAGGCGGATGCTTGTTTGTTCAACACCCTGTTTACTCATGACAGTCTAAATACTTCATTTTGAAGCTTCTGTAGAGCTTCAGATGCTTGAGCACACATTTCTTGTTGGGGTATACAGTAAAGCAAACTTTTATGTGAGCTTTTGGATTGTATTTATTCGATTTCCCATTTGACTGAAATAAATGTTTTCACATTGTTGCATTCTTTATGATTGCTTGTATGCTAAATGTCCAATTATCTTATATTGTAGACGATGTGGTGTGTTAGTAGTCACACAGAAGATTACATTGTCGGTCCCTTATAAGATATAAATGGTATTCACAATTGAGATAGTTATGGACATGACTATCGGTGTAGGTTGTAGTATAAACTAGATGTAGCTTGTCTTGGCTATTGGTTTATACTAGTGCGCTGCGTCGCATTGAATGGATCACAGTTGAGACGTGTTCTTCTGTTCTGACTATCATGAAGAACCTAGGTCTCAGTGACTCTACTAATTCTTAACCCTAATTGTGATACTTAGATATGTGGGATATTTGTTTGTTACTTTGATTTACCATGGGTGAGAGCCAAGTATTGGTTCAATATGCTCTGTATTTTGGGTAACAACATTATCTGCATGATATCTATTTGTTGGCATT
Organism: Striga hermonthica; assembly: GCA_902706635.1. Lineage (NCBI taxonomy): Eukaryota > Viridiplantae > Streptophyta > Magnoliopsida > Lamiales > Orobanchaceae > Striga > Striga hermonthica. Next base: position 75,804 of record CACSLK010015510.1, read on the forward strand.
AGGTCACCGTGTCCTGGACATCCAGGTTGATAACGTCCCCTTAATGAACTCATAAGGATTATCGTATAAACCCTGCAGGTGGATTTTATCCGTACGATAATAAGGTTGAGTGGTACTACTTAAGGAATAAAAGATATTAATTAATTAAAGCAGTCAGAAGCTTTAATAATTAATGGACGTGCGATATCTTAAACATGGGGATATATTTTGAGTCTAATAGAAGCCCTGATTCATTTCGGGATAGGACGGGAGTGCAATATTAATTATCTAATGGAATGAATTAATATTTACAGGCCAAATTGTGTTCTGGGCTGAACATAAGAATTTGGGCCTGTAGGAAGCCCAAACCCTATACCTTCTAAGAGATCCCTAGTCTGGCCCAAGGACTCTAATAAAAGGAGGAGACCTCCCACGTTTTAAACCCTAGCAATTTCGTGAGATACTCCAGCCACCATCGTGGAGAGAGTAACGAGAAGGGTAAGAGAAAGACGAGGGCAGTCTGCTTCTTTCAACCGTTTGGAGGATCGTCGTCCATCCGACGTCCAAGCGTGGTCGGGACACATACTAGAAGGTCGCTCAGATCGAATCAAACCTCCTTTTTCAAGGTAATTCTCTGTTCGTCCTTTAGGAGCATGCCTAGGGTTATTCGAAATCATGTATGTACGTGTTTGGTATCTGATATCGATCCGTGGGATGGACCGCCTCGTCGGCGTGTTCCAGCATTTCTATAGCAACTAAGTGTACTGGATCTACGCACAAATTTTGATCTGCTTCATCTTCAAACACTTCAACTTCTTTTAAACTTTCTTCAAACTTGGTTGGAGCATAAGAAGTGGTGAGACACATGAACTTCTTGACTGATGTATGAACTACCAAATTGCTGGTGTGTAAAGAAGGTTAGTCTGTGCCTTCTTCATCTGAATCTACCCAGATTGCCTTCAGTGACTTATTCTTCTTCTTAAGATTAGCACACTTATACTGGAAGTTTCCAAAACCTCGACACTCCCTGGATTGATCCTTCTCAACTTGTTGTGAATCGGATTTTGAAAGTGGCATACTACTTTTCTTGTCTTGCACTACATTCTTGCTGAAGTTGTTCCCCTTTTTTCTAGCAAATTTGTTCTTGTACAGTCTTTGACTCATCTTCCCATAGTTCCGCACAATTAGAGCTAGTGCTTCTTTCAGCTCACTATCATCTGCCAATGGACCTTCATCGTCATAACTTTCTTCTCTATCCTCGATTACAGCAACTTTGAGAGCTAAACCCCTAGTTTTTACTCTATCATAATTGTTATTGATTTCAAACGTCCTGAGCTCTCCAAGAAGATCATCAACATCCAACGTCGCCACTCTTTGGAAACTTTCAAGAGCTGTAACTTTCTCTCTAAACCTGGGAACGTCAGTTCTCGTAATTTTTTGTATTTGACGTTTTTCAGAGATCTCTTCTCCAAGCATCATACTTTGATTCACCAGATCACAGAATCTGGCATAGTATACGTTAATTGTCTCTATCCCTCATTTTGATCTCATCAAATTCAAGAGTTACCCTTTGAAGTCTAGATGCTTTGACAACTGTTGAACCTTCAAATTGGCGCTGTAGAACCCGCCAGGCCTATTTCACAATTTTACAATTAACTATTATCTTGTGTCTCGTTTGATCTATTGCCATCATGATCGCATACAAGGCACTATAGTTGGCTTCTTCTTGAATCTTCTCAGCATCTGTCCAATTGTCCTTAGGTTTGGGAACCATGACTTCCGTTGATTCTTTTCCTTGATCAGATGCTTGTTGCATTACGGGATGCTCCCATCTGTTTTCAACACTTTCCCACACACCTTTTCCATGTGATCTTAAAAATATTGTCATCATAGACTTCCAATACGAGTAGTTCGAACCGTCCAATTGAGGGGGCCTGGATATCGATCCGCTTTCCTGATTCATGATTTGAGGGTATCATACGTCCTAAGATCTTTTGTAATGAAGACGAAAACTCGCTCTGGTGCCAATTGAAATTTAATATTTGAGCTCCAAGTATTCAGAGTTGCATGTAAATAGACGAACAGACAGTAATGAAGATTCAAACAATTGCGGAAGCAGTTTTTCACTAAAATTTTAACCTTCAGGAGAGCGTCCCACTCTCCTTTCAGATCTCTTTCATTAATTTGAACAACTCATATATCATCCAAGAGTTTACAGTATAGACTCCCTCTACACTCTACTTGAATAATGATTCACACAACTACTTATCCGACCACAACTCTCTTGTGGATTTTCTAGTTCAAATCCCTCAAACTATAAGAATGGACCTCCGAACATTCTTTTTCAAAAGAAAAAATATTCTGAATAACTCACTTATTCACTCAAGAAGAGAAAATCAATATCTATCAAAAAATTCAGAGAAAAAGTCGTCCGCAAATTCTTGTCTCGTCCTCCTTTTATCTTCATCGTTCTTTGGAAAGTCTTTTCACCCAAGACAAGTGCGGATAAGGAAAGTACATCTCTCGAACTCCTTCATCTTCAATTATGGAAGGTGAATCTCACGATCCTCCTTCTCCTTAGATTATGGAAAGTGTATCTCCCCCTCAATCCCAAGGTCCTGCAAAAATAAAAACATAAGTAATCAGTCCTTTTGGACGTAATTAAAATTAACATTTATTCATACAAAAAATAAAATTTCCTTAAATACTTTCATAGATTTTTGGATTCTGCGAACATCAGAAGGGTCATCGATTTACTGCCAATCTTCTGCACTTTCACTTGGGTCTCTTCCCGATCGTTTGTCAGTCCACTCCTGAACGTGAAGCCTTCTCTCTCTATTACTATCTTGGTACGTTGGTGAATTACCTTGTGTCCGTACAAGGTCGTACGGTGCTTACGCCATATGCCATCTATTAACTGTCTTGGTGACAAATCGTTCTCTTGTACGCATTTGTCATCCAAAATGTGGACTCTTAAGTGTTATGCTCATCTTCAAATATGGCATGAGTGAGGGTTTGTTCTTCTTTTTTTTTTTTCTCGGCTTTTATCAGATATTCTGGCGACTGCCTCGGTCTATCGTTGGTGTATTCCCGTACTATTGGAACTTTCTTGGGCGATGGCTCCCCTTCGAGCCGAATGAGTAAGTTGCCCCGGTGTCAAAACATGACTCGACGTATGATCCTCGCTCTTGTTTCTCTTAACCCTGAACTCTTCCTTCTATGACTACTATAGATCACCTCATATGGAAATATGTCTACTATGGTTCAGCTTCAAGCCTCCATGGTTCTTCCCGAACTCATGACTTTTATTTCAAGCCTCTAGGACTTACCCAGACTTATGACTCTTATACACTGGAAACTATTACTTCGTATACTTACTTGAAGGCATCTTGCCAGTTCAAGTGAGGTAACCTCTAGAATTAGAGCTTAAGTCAAAGCTTACATAGTTCAAGCAGTGGAAAGTCCACTGCTTTACTTACATTTGCAATCCATCGGCTTATTGATCTAACTTTCGCAAGTGTTGAAATATAGCAATAACTACCTTTTTGCGGTCTTTATAATACGTAAATGCAATGAGAAATTATCAAAGACGTCCATAAAACACCAACACTTTCGGTTTCAACTTCAAATTTCAATGAGTTTTGTAATATGCAGAAATTCCCTCAACAAAAGATTCTTAAACGAGTTCACGTAATGGAGGAAATTAAACTACACACATCTTCTTGAGTCTTCTGGAGTTTGAATTCTATTGATGACAGGCTTAGGCGAGGGATCTAACTCTTCCCCATTGATCCTGGGTCGGCTATGGCTTGTTCTACTAAGTCTTCTACAAAAAGGACACATAACGCGTAGGTGGCCTGCCTCGCGGCAGTGAAAGCACAAATCTCATCCTGCTAGGCACTCACCCCTTGGGTTCTATTAGGAACATCGTCAATTTGCACATTCAAATCTATTGAATAATAAATCCTAAAGTAGTAGAATCTATAGTTAGGATTAAGACTTACGATTTAAAATTTGTTCAGACTCTGAGACGCTTCTGATTTCCGTTAATAGAGATCGTCTGAACACCAAGGTCTAATAGACAGCTAGCCTTGGCCTTTCTTGATTCTAATCGAGTCATCAAGGTGCTCCAATCGCTCATCAAGCTCATCAGATTGTCTCGGACCTTCGATAAGTTTGTTGGACTCCTCGACCACTCGAAAATCATCCTGGGCATGAACCGGAACTGCTGGAGCATGTGGAACTGGCCTGGAGCGAGCTGGACGCGTCTGGGCCAGTCTGGGACACGCTGGGCTTGAGCTTGTCCGGTCTGGCTGCTTTCCAAGTCGCTAGACTCACTTGGTCACTTCTCGAACGTGCACATGAAGGAATTGGGCCGCGAAGACGAGCATTTGGGCCTAGGAGAAGCGCTGAATGAGATGGGCCAGCACGCGGGCTTGGAGAGGGCTTCTCAAGGGCTGAGACTAGGCCGCCTAGCCCGCACAGTTAATAAAAAAAATATTGTTAGTACGTGTGCAGAGATAGGATCGAACACGCGACCTCGCGCCGAGAAACAAGCGTTTAACACCACTGCATCACGTGCTTGGTTGTGAAAATGGAACCTGGGCAGATGCAAAAGAACCTGGTGAGCTGAGATGCGCGAATTGGACTGGAACCGCAATAGGAGCTAGGCGCGAGAATTGTATGCAAAAATTGGACAGAAAATTGGGAAAAAATTCCGACGAGTTGAAGGTGTGTATATATTCAACGGGATACAAATAACAACCTTCAAATCTTCTATAGTATGACCTTTAGACTATTTCTAATAAATCTTGGTGGAGTGATTTATTAGATTTTCCAAAACCTTTTGATCATCCTCTTCTAAGACATTACGGTGCTAACCGAATTTTCTCTCGAAGAAGAATATCTCTATTTCTTTCTCGCTTGAAGAAGCCGAATTTTTTCAGCCCTTCGGGGAGAAAAACGTGTGAAGCATGTTCAAGAGGTTAGGGGATTTGTGTATTTATAGGCTATAATAGGGACCTAAATGAGGTGCTAAGTATGGGATTATTCCTTTAGGTTTAGGAATCCTTATTATCTTCCGTCTCATTTACCATCTAGAAGTCATATTCCTCCCGACCTTCATTACCTTCTAGAAGACTCCATAGTCTCCTAACCCTAGGTAATATTCCAAAAAGAATATTCTTTTCCTAATGGAATCTAAATTATGGAATATAATTAATTCCTAATTCCTAAAATTGGAATTAAATAATAAAACATTCCACTAGAGTAATATTATTGCTCTCCCCATTTAGCTCCAAATTACAATTAATTCATTTCCACTGATTAAATACATTAATCCAATTGATAGATTTATCTTCCCTTGTTTATGATATAACGTTCGTTGATTAATTAGATTACTGACAAAATAATTAATAAACTTCTTATTCATTTATGAAACTAGTACCACTCAGATCCTTAATCATTATGTCGGATAACACAACCGCCTGCAGGGCTTGACATAATATTCATTCCTGAGCTCATTTCGGGGACGTCATCAATCCAGCGCACTGGGACACAGTGATCGTAAATAATTTATAACGACACATCATATAAACACACTTATTTCCCAAAATACCGAGTATGTCATTCTAGCAAAATAGGAATCACCCTTGGTAAATCAAATAAACAAGTAATGAATACATATGCCCGTTTTATATTATCTTACAGTTTAAGAGTACGCATCAATTACTGAAGGTCTAGATTACAACAACGATCAGTGAGTCTCATAATCTTATCCTTTCGTGGTCCTGTTAAACATCTATCATAAGTGCTAGTGTAATTCTCCAGTCAAAGACCAATTGAATCAGGAATACATTACATTCTTTTTCCAAGAGGGGTCTCACTGCCTGTCTAGACTGTGAACGAATAGTTTAGTCTTGCAAGGAACCGATAGGTGATCTTTCTGTTCAAAACACTTCGAACCACACTATCTCAATATAAGATAAGGAGTATGATTGCATAAATAAATAAACTGCAAGCATATGTACTTTGACCAAAACATGATGGCCAGATCAAAATAGAACTAATAGAATCTGCAAAACCGAGCTTTTACAGCATACCTCTAACAATCTCCCACTTATGCTTAATAAGCTCATGGCTATTTCTAACCACAATTCTCTTTCAATCTTAATTCTCAAAGAACTGTTGTTCTTTCTGCCATATATCCGACTCCCAATCCTTTAACATGGCCATCATTCGCTTTCGCTGGAAAGCCACTCCTAAAAGAATTACCTGGTTGTCTACCGATGTAACTAGGTAACAAACATCCACCCTGTCGTAGTCCTTTGCAACGGGCGTACTTGCTCTACGTGCCACTTGCTTTATGAACTAGTGATTCTACTCTGTATGTAACTGCACCAACTGTCATCACAATCAAATTGTGACCTAACTTGTCCAGACGAGGTTTTACATTTTTAGTTCAATGGCGAATCCAATCTCTACGTCGCTCGCCATTTGGGAAGGGACATACTAAGTTCATAGTGGAATCCGTCAACGCATCACCGCTTTACATTCCCTTAATCTACTTGGTTCCCACAAGTGAACACAAATCATAAGGTGGTTTTTACTTGTTGTTCATGTTTGATTAGAAATCAGAATCTTTTGTAATTCATAGGTTGCTTATGGTTCGTGTGGTATCCCTACGTATTATCTTTAGCCCTTTTACTGCGCCTGATCTTATTTTTACCATGAACCACTGCTCCCATCTAGGATTACTTCGATATTTACTAACTATGCAAATAAATATAAGGCCTCATATATTGCATATACTAGGCTTCCGCTTACCATGCATAAGGACTGCCTCTGTATCATGCAAATAAAATAAGCCTTATGACAGTCTGTACATGAAAATTGGGATAATCGCATTTCTTGTGATCCTCAATCTCAAGAATATCTGTTGATTCCGAATCTTTCATGTACCACTACTTGGATAACCATACCCTTGCTTTTTGTCAACATTTTCACACTGTCTCCAGTGATAATGATGTTGTCTACACATAGTACAAAAATACCACCATGCTTCCATTGCGCCACACATAATGCTCATTTGGTTGATGATCAAATCCACGATTCGAACTTATCAACCAAATGATTGGCTCACCACAGTCCTTTAAATGGACTTTGTCAGCCTACTGACTAAATGCTCTTAGCCCTTTTCAATGAAAACCTCTGGGTGCTGCTCCGTGGATATTTCTACAAGACTTCCGGTTAAGGAAAATGTCTTGAAAACCACTTTGCCTAAATCATAACTCATATGAATGGCATCAGCTTTAAATTCGGCAACCGGTGAATAATTAACTCATAATAGATCTCGTTCTTTTTGAGTTCACCATTTCACAACAAGCCTTCTATTCGAGAGATTTTTGTGGGTATTTCGTAACCGAGTTACCCTACCTCGGGTCGATCTCAAGGAAGGTCGTTCGGAGCATTATTTTTTATTTAATTGTCTAAATACAAAAATGAGAAAATAAACCTAAACATTCTACTCCATTCTGATGTGATTTTATAATTAACTAAAATTCTTAATTTAATTTAACAAACATAAAATGAAAAGAACAGTGAATAAACAACAGCAAAATTATAAAAATGATAAATAGGTAAAAAGAATAAAGATGAGGAAAGTGTTAGGGAATCGGGAAATAATTGTATCAATTCTAATGATAACTTCGAATTGTTAATCATTTGGTTAAATGATTCGATAAACACACTAATTTAGAGGTTCATATTCCATTCAGTTATGAGTAAGAATATAAACATAAATCAATGTATTCGCGTACCACTTAACATATAAGCAATACAGTTACGTGTAAACTTATTTATTTCGAGCCGTGATCAATCAACTTCACGATTTTCAGGCTAAAAGTCGATTAAGTAGATTTAAAAGAATGTTTAGTTCTACTTAAATCATAAAAATAAATATAACTCGAAATAATAGGAACAATAAACAATTCGTCATCATCATCGAACCGACACAATCATTTCCCTATCCCTAACGAAGGGTTTAGTTCGTCACGATTTTATTGACACAAATAATAAGAATAATCCAAGCTATCGTTTTACTCGTAAAAACTTTCGAACGATAACTACGATTACGATTAAAACTTGACGTCAATATATCACTTAGAACTTTTAGGAAAATGAAAATAAACAACTTACAAGATTAAAACCAAGCTTGCATACAAAGATCAAACTTGAAGAATATCAAGACCACTAAGAACACTCTTGGAAATATTTACATAGAAAAGAGAAGAAAAGTGAAGTTGTGAAATAAGTGAAGGAGAAGAGAGTATTTATAGAAAAAAAAAAAATAGAAAACTTGTAATATAAGAAAAGAAAAATGTGGAAAAGATGATAGGAAAAATGGGAAAGAAGATGGGAAAAATAGGAAAGAAAAAATGTAAGAAAAGGTGAAAAGAAGATTGGAAATTTGAGAGAAAATTTGGAATTTTCGGACAAAATCCAAGAGTGACTTTTCCGCGCGCATTCGGGCACGTCTCGGGTAGCTTTGTTTCTCGGGCTCGTTTTGGGCTCGTCCGAACTCGAAATTGAGTTCTGTTTTTTTCTACGCGTCGCTAACGAACCCCTCTATTCAATGATGTATGCCAATACAAATTTCACCTAGAATACAATTATATAAGGATTTTTAACTTCTAAGGTGTCGGCAACTCGCTCAATTTTATGCTTCGGTCCCGTACGAACTCATCGGAACTCGAAATCGAGTTCTGCTTTTTCCTGTGTGTAACTAACGAGCTCCTCTTTCCATTAATGTGATCATGCCCAATAACTTTTCAAAATCCTACTCTTCCAAGATTTTCGACCGTTTCTTTATTTTACAAATACTCGAAAAATACAAGAAAATATACAAAAAATCCACAAACACTTAAATATTACAAATAATTGAAAAAAAAAAAACTAAAAACTACCCAAAGTCACACAAAATTACTGAAAATACATAAAAATAATAATAAAAAACATTAATAAAAACGTAACAAAAATAACACTAACAACTCCCCCACACTTAATTCTTTGTTCGTCCCGAACAAAGATAAAAACTTAAACAAAACAATTCAAACATTTTTTTTTTTCATTTTTTTATATACATTTTTTTTTCTTATTTGTTTATTTTCTTCNNTTATATATTTTTTTAATAACACACAATAACAGTAAAAACCAAAATAACGTACTCCCCCACACTTATTCTTTGTTCGTCCCGAACAAAGATAAAAACGTAAACAAAACAATTCAAATTTTTTTTTTTTTATTTTTTTCTTTTTTTATATATTTTTTTTCCTTTTTTTCCTTTTCTTCTTTTTCTATTTTTTTTCCTGATTGTTTTTAAACACACAAGAAAACAGTAAATGAAACTTGGGTTGCCTCCCAAAAAGCGCTTATTTAACGTCATTAGCTTGACGAAACATGTACAAATCAACCAGGATCCAAAAAGAAATGGCGGTCGTGCCATGCCTTCGTATTCTCAAGAAACGACAGCATGTGAAGGGTAGCATGACAGCATACCTGGTAAGTTCGGGTGGCAATGCTCTTGTAGAACCGAGTGTAGGCACCAAGGATGGTAACGAAACGACTCAGAGCTCTTCTCGACAAACCTCCACAGTCATCCTCCCGAAATACGAGAATGTCCGTGGAGCATGTCGAGCTAAATGGGCCCTTCTCGACGGTGCGAAAAAATGACTCGAGTAAGGGACTCTCCAATTCGAGCTCTGGAATTTCCTTCACCATAATATTACCCTCAATCTCTGCGAGTGCATTCTTCTCTTCTTCAGTCTCGCCCACGTGGATTTTGCATTCAATCTCGACTGACTGAGCGTTTTCTATTATGCCGTCAAGCTTGGCCCTATGGTCGACCTCTGAAATTATGAACATGTCTGTGGAGCATATCGAATCCATTTCGGTCGGAAGCAAATGCATGGATTCACTATACTTCTCCAAATGTTCACCATCCTTGATGACATGCAATGACGACCCAAAGGACATGGGAACCACTGCGTACTCAACATCATAAGTCGAGTCATTCTCCAATGCACACTCCGGGTCAATGACCTCATATAATGACTCGACATCCTTCTCGACTTCGTCCACGACATCATGAACTATCTACTTCTTGGAATCACTCGGCACAATCGAATCCTCCAATGAATTATCCTCCATACCATGCACTGTATCGTCCTCTGAGTCCACACACTTGCTCTCATCAATAGCAATCGAACTCAACGCACAATCACAGGAATGTAGGTTTGACGTGGTTTGCAATCCCGAATCATCATGAGAGGAGTTTCTTCTAACATACAAATCGCCGATGTCCTCACTTGTGTCGAGAGATTGTGTTCCATCGTAAATGAGAGTGAGGCCCGCCTCTTTGAGAGAGACAAACTGTTCCACCATAGCTCGAAATTCTCCCTCTAACCATGCACTTTCTTGACAAACTTATGCCGATATAGAGGTATATCTACCAATCGGAATATGAGATGTGTCCAAGTTGAGGAAAGCAACTACGGTAGAGTCGAACTTCATGAGTTGAGTTTGAAGTACGGATGGAACTGGAATGATCCTCCAATTGTGAAACTCATCTATGATCGTTAAGAGGCTCGCAAGCACCTCTTTAGTGTTCGTCAAAACTTCTTGGTGGCAATCGGTAGGCGCAAACGTTGTTTGAATTAAAGTTTCTATCATTGATGTACAAGGTTGGCCAACCGATTGATGCTCATAAATAGGAGAGGATAGAGCATTGAATTGAGATGGAGGTACTGAATAGCAATATTCAGGGAGCGAAGGATAGTGGTAGTCGGAAGATGAAGGTTGGTAATAAGGCGTCTCGTAGTGATTTGGACTGTAATAATCATATCCGCCTTGAGATGTCGTGTAAGAATGGCTGGGGCCATACTCTTGTAATGTAAAGTATCCGTCATAGCAATAAGAATTTGAATAGTTGGGATACGGATAGGGCGGCCCTCCATATGAGTGCATCTTCTTTTGGTAGTTGTTGGGGTATCCAAGAGACGAGCCTCCGGCATAACCACATGGGTCCATCAGAGCTCCTCAAGGAAAACACCTCGCACAAGAAAAACAAACAACCAAGACACACGAGAACAATATATATATATATATATATATATATATAATTTTTTTTATTTTTTTTTTTGACGATTTTCATAAAAATATATAAAAAAATAAAAGAAATGGAAAATAACAAAATCCAGAGAAACACTGAAATTAAGCAATTATTACATAATATATTTTTACAATTAATAAAAATATTATTTTTTTATATTTCTTATTTTTCTTATATATATATTTCTTGTTTCTTAAATTTTTTTTTCTAATTAAATCAAATAAAAAGAAGTGAGCTAAAAACTAAAAGAAAAAATTTACAATTTATATATAAAAAAAATCGAGAGAACTACAAAAAATTAAGAAAAATCACAAAAATGAGAGAAATAAAAAATGAGACAATTAAATATCTAACTAGGCAACCTATTACCTTCCCCGGCAACGGCGCCACTTTGTTCGAGAAATTTTTGTAGGTATTTGGTAACCGAGTTACCTGACATCGGATCGATCTCAAGGAAGGTCGTTTGGAGCTTTGTTTTTTATTTAATTGTTTAAATACAAAAATGAGAAAATAAACCTAAACATTCTACTCCATTTTGATGTTGTTTTATAATTATCTAAAATTCTTAATTTAATTTAACAAACATAAAATGAAAAGAACAGTAAATAAACAACAATAAAATAGTAAAAATGGTAAATGGGTAAAAAGAATAAAGATGAGGAAAGTGTTAGGGAATCGGAAATTAATTGTATCAATTCTAATGATAACTTCGAATTGTTAATCATTCGGTTAAATGATTCGATAAACACACTAATTTAGAGGTTCATATTCCATTCAGTTACGAGTAAGAATATAAACATAAATCAATGTATTCGCGTACCACTTAACATATAAGCAATACAGTTACGTGTAAACTTATTTATTTCGAGCCGTGATCAATCAACTTCGCCATTTTCGGATTAAAAGTCGATTAAGTAGATTTAAAAGAATGTTTCCATTTTCGGATTAAAAGTCGATTAAGTAGATTTAAAAGAATGTTTAGTTCTACTTAAATCATAAAAATAAATATAACTCGAAATAATAGGAACAATCAACAATTCGTCATCATCATCGAACCGACACAATCATTTCCCTATCCCTAACGAAGGGTTTAGTTCGTCATGATTTTATTGACACAAATAATAAGAATAATCCAAGCTATCGTTTTACTCATAAAAACTTTCAAACGATAACTTACGATTACGATTAAAACTTGACGTCAATATATCACTTAGAACTTTTAGGAAAATGAAAATAAACAACTTACAAGATTAAAACCAAGCTTGCATGCAAAGATCAAACTTGAAGAATATCAAGAACACTAAGAACACTCTTGGAAATATTTACATAGAAAAGAGAAGAAAAGTGAAGTTGTGAAATAAGTGAAAGAGAAGAGAGTATTTATAGGAAAAAAAAAATAGAAAACTTGTAATATAAAAGAAAAATGTGGAAAAGATGATAGGAAAAATGGGAAAGAAGATGGGAAAAATAAGAAAGAAAAAATGTAAGAAAAGGTGAAAGAAAATAGGAAATTTGAGAGAAAAGTTGAAATTTTCGGACAAAAACCAAAAGTGATTTTTCCGCGCGCATTCGCGCACGTCTCGGGCGGCTTTACTTCTCGGGCTCGTTTTGGGCTCGTCCGAACACGGAATTGAGTTCCGTTTTTTTCTATGCGTCGCTAACGAACCCCTTTATTCAATGATATATGCCAACACAAATTTCACCAAGAATACAATTATCTAAGGATTTTTAACTTCCAAGGTGTTGACAACTCGCTCGATTTTACGCTTCGGTCCCGTACGAACTCATCCGAACTCGAAATCGAGTTCTGCTTTTTCCTGTGTGTAGCTAACGAGCTCCTCTTTCCATTAATGTGATCATGCCCAATAACTTTCCGAAATCTTGCTCTTCCGAAATTTTCGACCGTTTCTTTATTTTACAAATACTCAAAAAATACAAGAAAAATATACAAAATCCACACAAATACTTAAATATTACAAATCACTAAAAAACTAAAAACTACCCAAAATCCCACAAAATTACTAAAAATACATAAAAATAATAATAAAAAATATTAATAAAAACATAACAAAATAACACTATCACCTAGCCCGCCTAAGCACAACCCAGCCCGACCGCGGCCCTTACCCAGCCCGAGCTCAGCCGCCGCCGGCAGCCACCTTTTTCTGGTTAACTTTCTGCGATCGTGCCGAATTTTATATCAACGCAAAGTTCTCGTCGACGCCAACAACATATCCGAACCTCAAAGAAAAATTCCGGCGAGAAGACTTCCGATTTTCCGGTGACTCACTTGGACCCACCGAAATTCGATGGCACCTCCGGACTCGTCTCGCCGGACCGCACATTTTTTCGGCCACCGTCGCCGGATCCGGCGAACTCTTCCGGCGACCATTTTTTCCGGCGAACGTGCACCCACCGATTTTCCGGTTAGTATTTTTGAGCTTTTCTTGTTATATACCATTGATTTCTTTCGTTTGGTACCTTTTTCGGCGCCCGGAACTCCGATTTCTCTATATTTCTCTATTACGAACTCCGGCGACCGTTTTTCTCGAATTTTTCCAAGGTCCAACGTCTCGATTTCGATTTGTATTTCCGTACCTTCATTATATTCGTTGTGCTTGGATTACTACTCTTGCCGGAGTAGATGTATTGAGATGTTTGGGTTAGACTTGTGTGTTTAGGCACGTCTTGCCGGGCGTGCCACATATTTGTGTTTTTGCCGGGTTTTTGAGTTTGTAGGTACCTACTTACGGCAAACACCGGTAATCGATTATGCATTGCATACAAACGGAGTTAGTTGTGTCGGACCATGGCGGGGATCGACGAGGACTTAGAGGCCCGATTTTGTGCTTTCACGTGTACGTGTATCTACGTCGGGTTTATGCATGCATGGTTACCATCTCTCCGAGACACACACGCATGGCTTTTCTTGCTTCATGTGTTCATTGCTATACCGTTCGGATAGCTTCGTTTGGAGCTCGATGGCCTTCGGTTGATCTCCTCTACTCCCTCCGGTCGACCATTATCGGACACACGGTGGTGACGACCACCGTGTAGAGTACGCATTTTCTTTTCCTATTTTCTCTTTCCTTCCTTGTTTTTTGTGTGTCTTCGTGAGTGTTTTTCTTCTCATTTCTTTGATTTTTGGTATTTTGTTTTCGTTTTTATCGCATGAACTTACATGATTATGTGTTTTCTCCTATGCTTTTTGGTCAAACAATGAGGACATTGCTTTGTTTTAAGTGTGGGGGAGGGATTTTCGTGATTATGCATGTTTAGGTGATATTTGTTTCGTTTTGGTGCTTTATTTTTCATTTTTGTCGTGTCGTGGATCGGTTTTATTTGAGTTTTTGGGTGTTTTTGTCATCTCTCCCGTATGAAACTTGATGTTTGTTCGAGAGTCGAGATAGCTAAATGGTGAGTAGAGATTATTGATTGGTTTCACTATTAGCGTTCATGCTTGAGGTACTTGATGAATTTGACGGTTTCCTTTAATTGATTGATGATTAGTTGACATGGGAACCCGCATGTGGATTACCGGAATTCTTTTGTCGTTTGTTTGTTCTCGATTGATTGTCTTGTGGCATGTTTTCCTTATATTCGATGATTGTTGTAAACGTGTTATCTATACACTTGTGATGCATTACGATTGAGTGGAGATGATTATGTTATTGTAATTGTGATGTATCCTTGTGTGCCTCTCCCTAAAAAAAAAAAAAGAAAAAGAGAATAAAAAGTGAGTTCGCGAGGATGTACGGATTAGGCTCCTCTTATTCCGAGCCATTCGTGGATTGGGATGATGAGCCCGGGAAACCGGTCTAGGGAGCTCGAGGAAACCCCTCGAGGTTAAACCTAGATCATCTCGTCTGGAAACTTCGTTTGGAAAAAGATGCTCGCGAAAATGAGTTCGTGAGAGTTGAAAGGATTAGGCTCCTCTTGGCTCAGTTAATCTTCTAGATAGATCGGGTCAATGAGCACGGGAAACCGGCCTAGGAGACTCGGGAATAACCCCCGAGGTTAAACCTAGGTAATAATCGTCCTAACGGCTCTCATTTGGAAAAAAGTGGCTCATTCAAAAAAAATAATTAAAAAAAAGAAATAGAAGAAGATTGGGGAGTTGGCCTATTGATCTCGTGCTTATTATTTCATGTTTTGTAGATCATTTATAGTTTTTGCACGTATATGTGAATGAGGGGGTTTGACTCGAGTGATCATTTGTGGAATGACTTGGGACGAGTTTTTGTTTCGTTTGATTCACTATGTGGGGACCGTGTCTCGAATTGGATTTTGATTTTGGGATAACCGGATGATAATGAGAGTTTCATTTCGCATGTTCATTAATCTTGGACCGTTCGATTTATCTCTTCGAGCTATCTGTTATTTTGTTTGCTTGAGGACAAGCAAAAAGCTAAGTGTGGGGGAGTTGTTTGTTATATTTTTGTGCTTATTTTTATGTGTTTATATGTGTTATCGAGTCGATTTTAGGTTCGTTTTGGCATTGACTGGTCCATTTTATCGTTTTCTGTGTGTTTTTTTGTCTTTCGTCCCATTTTATGTTTTGGCGTACTTTTCCGTGCTACTGGTAAAATTTCAGGTTTATTTCGAGGATGCATGAGGAGAGTATAAATGATTACTCCAAAGTCAATTCCGAGCCAAGTCCAGTCATGATGAACGAACCATTTCTAGTCGAACGTGTCGAGTCTTTAGCCGAGTCTGGACGTGCCTTGAACGGACCACTCATGACCCCGCGCAGAGAGTCGCGACCACGCGGACGCACAATAGCCACCGAACGAGCACATGGCCCAGCACTCGCGACGTCGTGCACGCGTCCGTGAGATCGAGAGCACGCGCAAGCCGCGCCCGTCTGCCGCACACATCGCCCGCAATGTCGCGCATGCACGCCGCACCACACCTCGCGTGCTCACGGAAAGAGTGGCGAGGTCGAGAGTGGCGCAGCTCCGCGCACAGTACAACTCGCGACATCGCGGAAAGAGTGGCGAGGTCGAGAGTGTCGCGCTCATCCTGTCCCTCTGCGCCCGCGTGCTCGCGAAAAGTGCCGTGATATCGAGAGCGCCCGCACCTAACCGCTGCCGCACGCACCAACGCCCGCGCCTGTGCTGACCATCCGCATGCACGTACTAGCCGCGCCCTCGCGAATTTGCCTACGAGATCGAGAGTGCTGCCAACACCCACACCCATGCCAACCATGACCTGCGACCTCGCGGAAAATGTAGAGAGCTTGGAAGTGTGCTATTAAATGTGCATTTTTCTAGTGTGTGTTGGGGCTGGACTATAAATATTTTTGTTCCTTTGCATTTTGAGGATCCATCTCTCATTTTTCACTTTTCCTCTTTTGGAAACTAGTTTATGTTTTATTTTTGCTCTCTAGATTAGGAGCTTATGCTATTTTCTGGGAGATTTTCCTGCGACTTCGGTTTCTTTCAAGTTTCGAGCTTTTGACTCTGTTTTTCATCGTCTACGCAATGGGAGAATGAGTATTTAGTTTTAAAGCTCTTTACTTTGGTTTTTGCTCTGTTTTAACTTATAATAATCATTAGGGTAAATTTGGATTTGTTGATGATGGTGGAAATGCTTGTACTTGATTGCTTGCTTGAGTAGATAGAGTCGTTAATTGCTTGTTGATCTCGGTTAGACGACTAGGGTTAGCAATCCGATGCTCATAGCTCGTTTATTCCGTATGTCAATTGATTATCATCCCGATATGGTTATGGCATGAGACTCCGGTGATCTAGTTTGCTAATTGCTCGTCATTTGATCTTGCTTTTAGTTAATTGCTCGTTTTCTAGTGCTCGTTTAGTGTTAATCAACCATCCAATCAATTGCTTAGAATCTTTAGGACTTTATTTTCCCTTTTTTTGATTTGGACGATCATTTAGTAGAGAAAGCTCCGAATAGCCTTCCCTCGAGATCGACCCGAGTCGGGTAACTCGGTTATCCTTTGCCCATCAAATCTCTACTAAACAACTTGCAAGCTCCATTTATTATCTTTTTTTTTTGTCAAATATCGTAAATGCAACTCAAATACACCTTATTTCATATCCAATCATCCAATAAATAACTCTGTTACCACCCTACGTCACATAATATCATCAACACCAAAATAATATATCATATAATCCGGTTGACAACAAAAAGGCTTAAGGCTCAACGTGCTACTAGTGAAAAATATGTTTAAGGACAAAGAGCAAGGCCAAAACGAGCTAAATTCAAAAACCGCGTAAATCATTTTTAAATCTCACATTCACCAATGCATTTGTTCAAGCAAGAATCAAAGCAAATTTTAATAACTCGGGTATCCAATTGACACACACAGACAAAGATTAAAGGCTCAAGTCTCACTAGGCTCAATATATCGCTGATTCAAGGTTCACAAGCATTTTCATCTAGGCATGACAAATTACAACCCCATCACAATTTCTCAATCACATCAAATCACCATTCACCATTCAAGTTTTATCCACCATTCAGCCAAAGCAAAAGAAATACACAAGGAATAGACTCAAAAAAATTATTACTATATCCTAATAAAGCAAGTAAACGTGCAACCTAAAAATAAAAATAGCCTAAAAAAATCATAAAACAATGCAAGCAACTATATGATATGCAATAAAACGATAAAAACTCAAGATATACGACACTTCTCTCCCTCAAACTTATTCTTTGGAAAAGAATTAAGTTTAAGAAAAATAAATGGTATATCTTAAGTGACTAACTGAATAGTCGAGCGAGCTCCACCGTAAGCAATCCTTGCACCCTTTAGCACGATCATCTTCTCCATGCTTCGCTTGAGCACTCGATCACCACCAATTTTTTTTTTCTTTTTTTTATTTTCTTTTTATTTTCTTTTTTTTTAAATGAAAATAAAAAATAAAAATAAAAATAAAAATAAAAGCGATAAAAGATGGGTGTTTGTCCCATTTTTGTGTCTTTATTTTGGTATAAATTTCTCTTTATTTTTCTCCATTTATAGGATTTTCGTGCTTTATTTGGTCCAATTCTGTGTTTTTGGTGTTTTTTTTTCTTTAGTTTCGTTCTGTGCGTCTTTTTGTCTTGTTTTGCTTCGTGTTTTCTCCGTGTTTGTGTTTTCAGGAGGTAGGTTGTGCCGGTCGAGGACGAGACTGTTGGAGCCGAGACCGTGATATCAAGAATACCAGTTGCCGAGCCCAGAAAGTTGAAGGAAGGACCAGAAAAACGGACCGAAAATGCGCCCAGCATTCTTCGCGACTCGCGAGTTTGACAGAGATGGAAGATGGACAAAAGACGGATTTCGCGAGGCGAGTCGCGACTCGCGACTCGCGAGATGGGTCGCGACTTTCCCCAGAAAATGAAGATATTTGAAGACGCGCGACTCGCGAGGACTCGCGACTCGCGACCAGGAAAAACACGATGTCGCGACTCGCGAGTTGACCGGCACGAATTTCGAGGCGCGGGTTTTTTGTAACACCCCGCTTTTCCATAAATATCAGAGTGCATTTTTCGCAAAACTTTTCTTAATAATACATATTTATTTGCGAAATCCTTTTCGGGATGCTACTAAAAACCATTCATTGCTTTGAAAATCCGTTATCTTTATTGAAATTTAACTTTGGAGAATAAACGGATTAACTTAGACCAACTGGCATGTAACACTTTATAAAAAAAAAACTGTCTGATAAATCAGTTTAAAAATAAAACTGACATGCTAGTTGAAATATCATAAGGTGACAGCGGAAGTCATACGTGGCAAAACATAGATGTACAATAATGTACAATGGCAGCTAGCCATATCTCTAACCACGATCCATCAACCAGCTCACTCCTCTCGTCCGACGCTGTTCCTGAAAAACATGAATTACGTGGGGGCGTGAGTACTAAAACACTGTACTCCGCAGAAACTCATACTAGAGTAAACATTAATAATAATTGCATCATCATGATTAACATATGCATATCTGCTGCTATCTGTAACTGCTCATCAACAGTATAAACTGGATGTAAACTGTGTCTGTCGACTGTAATAATACTAGCCGGAACCATGTGCACACCCTAGTGGTCAGATCTAGCCACTAGAGCTCGGAGTGGAATTACGCTGCTGGCCACCACTCTAAGCGGAACTGATATATACATACCTCGCATGATAGCTGTAATTATACGTAATGTAATACTCAGTCTGAGTCCCCACCTGAACTGCTGATCTGAAAATGTAAGTGCTGATATCTGCATCCTGATCAAACTGAAAATAATATAAACAATTACTAATTGCTATGCTCAGACTGATAAAATAACTGATTAACATGTTAAGATGCTCTACTGGACTTAAATATGATATCTGAACTTAACCGGTATAACCGGAACTGACTAAACTCGGAACTGGACTAACATGAATTTACTGAACTGGTCTCGACCCAGAATTTAACTGAAAATGTCCTTAAAATGATAAACCGGGCTAAAATGGACCGAACCAGATAAAATGGTGCTGAACCGGATAAAATGGTGCTGAACCGGTCATGGCTGGGCTCGGCCAACAGCTTGCCGCGTGCAGTGCACAGCATGCACGGGCGCTGCTGGTTGTGCGGGATGCTGGGCGCTGCCCTGGGCGCTGCTGGGTGTGCCGGGCGTCCCGCGGACTGCTGCTGGCTGCGTATCGCACGCCGCTGGCGTTGCGGGTACGCTAACTGGCGTGCTGGGCGGACTAGAGCGCTATTGGTGCTGCCCGCACGCAGACTGTGCACAGACAGCCGCACGCCGTTGCACTGGTGCGCGCTGTCTGGTACGCTGGGCACTGGCCGGGCGCTGCTGCCGCTGTGTGCGGCAGCGCGACCACGGTCGACTCCTTGCCGACCGTCCGGCGAACTCGATCAACTAAACTGACTTAACTGAACATCACTCGGTCATGACCTATATGGCCAAAACCGAACCCTTTTTGGTATTTTCTTACATTTCTTGCCACGAACTGCTGAAACTAACTTGAACATGAGCTGGTTAACATTAAAAGATACTGAATATGAGGTTACCTCATCAAGTGTTCGGAGAATTTCCCACGAACGGGCATGATTTCTCATCTCCGAGCTTAAGATCGTGCGTGTGTGTATTTGGGGTTAATACTTTGGCTTAGTTCTTGCTGAATGTATGGCTTAGACTATCAGCCATATTTTTGCCCCAAAAACTTGACTTATAAACGTGAGGTTGAGTTGAAAGGTCTCGGCCAATGGCCGTGCAACAAGTGTCGTGCGTTTAAGGCTCAAGAGTGGCGTTTAGATGCTTACTCACCACTTCATGAGCTTAGTCACCTTCTAAAGACTCCTCCTACTTCCACATGTACTTGAAGCACGTGAAGGATGAGGATGAAGACCAATTTTTTTGGCCATTGACTTGCACTAAGCCCGGCTTAGGCGAGCTAAGTGGGACTAAGAGCGGCTTAATGCACGTTTAGCGTGTGCTAAGCACTATTGTGCTAACACCACACTTACCATACTAATGACATACTCATGAAAAACTTAAACATGATTATCCATTAATTAATCATAATTAATGTTAATTAATCTTAATTAACATTAAGCTAATCATGATTATCTTAAGCTAATCTCAGTTAATTAGCTTAAGCATGATTACGTTAATTAAGCAAGGTTAATGACTATTACTTAATTAATGATGGACGGTGTACCAATGTGAACGCGTCACAGTATAGGTAT
>CACSLK010015510.1:105986-117928 GCA_902706635.1 Striga hermonthica
CAAACTGACTTGAACTAACATTTCATGAACATAAAGCACATAAATACTGAAAACATGATGATTCATGAAAAAGCTTGAATTAGGGCCGCGGCGGGCGCCATGCACCGCTGACGGCGTTGTGCCGTTCTTCGACCGTATCACATATCTCTCGACAATTCGATAATAAATGAACTTAAAAATGACTTGCTGAACATAATAAATACATGATGGTTTAAGGCTTGAACTTGACATGCAATAACACTCGGGCGGTCCGTGGTGCGCACTAAGTGTGCGACCACACCCCTTCGACCAACCCATTAACATGACTAAATTCATCCGAACACTTAAGTTCAATTAAACATGATTTCGCGAATAAAAGCTAAGCATGTAATAATGGTCGGAGAATAATAACTTGAAACATGACATGAACGGCTACGGCTACGGCTAGACGCACGGTTTAAAATTAAATTAAAGGAACATGCTACTCTCGGACAAAAGTCGACGGGAACTTACCTCTATTAAGCTCCGGAGACTAACTCTCGAACTCCCGTGCTCTCGGCCGTGACCTTCCGCGTGTGCGAGCATTGGCGTGCAAAAGCTTGCAAACGCGCGGTAGCTCGGTGCGATGGCTCGCGGGCGTGCGGTACTCTCGGCGGAAACTCACGCACAACACTCACAAAATAACTCACTCACTCTAATATCATAAAAAGGCTGAACTTACTATGTGTGGAGAGGTTGCAAAATTTCCTCCAACACCTACTTATGCATGCGCTGAAAAGGGGAGGCTTAGGAGGAAACTTATGGTCAATGCTTGGATACCTCTCCCACATGCACAAGAACTCTAGGCCACTTGTCAAGCAAGCTCAACCCTCTCTTGGCCTTACTATGGTCACGTGAAAAGCCAACAAAATGAAGACAAAATGCTTGGACATCCTCCCCACAACATGCACGGCAATTGAGAGGACAAAGGGACAAAAGGGGGTGCAAAGTCCCATGGCATCTTATGCCAAAATGGGACAAAATGCTAGCAAAATGACAAGGGCTGGTGCACGGCTAACATGACAATTGTTGGGAGAATCTTGACCACCATGCACCAACATCACGCACGGCCACTAGCACATGAGGTTGGACCGAAATGCACCACATAACACACGGCATAGGCACATGAAATTGAACAAAATACTACTAACTCATACACCTAGCACATATAAGCACGCACGACAATTAGCATACAAGTGCATGGCTATTAGCTCTAAGCTTGGATGAATTAATACTAATCTCGTGATTAATATAACTTAATCACTTAATTATGTTTAATCATCCAATTAAACATAATGCTTAATTACCAAATTATTCCGAACGCATATGGTACGTCGAAGATAGCTTTCGGTAATTTCGACTAAAATAACTGAAAATAATAAGCTCCGAAAAATAATATCGGAACTAAAATATAATTTATTACTGATAAAAAGTCGGGATATTACATGTTCGTTTTATACTAATCGTCGTAAACGAACTAGGCCTCAGTTAATTATTGTGTGCTCTTAACCCGTAAGATATTAAATAGGCATGTGCACATAATTGTTGTTGCTTTGATTCTTTGGGTGAGATCCAAGCCGGGTCGACATACTTAATGAATTGGGTAATAACATTGTGTGTTCGATGTGCTATTAGGATATTTACGGTCACCATGTGCGTTAGTATGATGATGTCCCCGAAGTGAGTTCATGAAGGAATATTATGCTAAACCCTGCAGGTGGATTTATTCCGGCATAATATGAATGCTATGAGCAAGCGCTAGCTTCGGTAATATAATATATTAATTAATTCTTGATTATTAGTGATCGAATTAATTAATGGACATTATATCTTAAACATGGAGAGGTAAATCGGATAATTATAATAAGGAGTCTCAAATGTAATTTGGGATAGGTGAGGGGAGTGCAATAATATTATTGTGGTGGACTTTAATATTATTAATATATTAATTGTGGGGTTGCTCCACAGTATTAATATATTTGTAACGCCCCACTTTTATTTAACGAAAATCAGAATAAATTTTTCAAAATTTATTTCAAAGCACATGGCGGCGCTACTCATTTCCAAAACAATTCCCAGTAATATCAATAATTTAACTCCCAAACGGGTTCAATAATCATGCCAACACCCAAACCGGGTTCATAAATAACATCAACTCCCTGAATTGGGTTCCTCAAAATCATAAATACTAGGGAGTTCACTCCCTAATAATAATTCGATACTCATTATTCGAAAAGCATAAATAACAATTCAAATAAGCCGAAGCAATATCAGATATATGACCACCACTCGCCTCCCTCCGTCGTGCCCGCAATACTAACCTGCATCCATGAAGAGCAGGTGGGGATGAGCACAAATAGAAACAGTAGTGCTCACCACTATGCAGTAAATATTAATCTCAATAATAAACAATTATCAATAATCAAAAGCATGGTCTCAGCATGTATACGTAAATAATTAGTTGTCCCAACCTCCTATCCCAAGTTCGTTCTCATGTGCACACCTATATCAATAGACTACTGCCGACTATATATCGAAAGCACGGCCCTCGGCCTTCTGGTCTTACAACGAGTGTCCAGCCAGTAGGAGTCTCCCCCGAAGGCCCGGCCTAGCCATCGGACTTACATCGGGGTACTTATCGCTGACCGAGCACAGTCCTGGTCTCCAGCGACGTGTCCTTCGGAAGGACAAAGAGGAGATTACCCCATCGGGGTCGTTCTATAGTTACGGGGATAACCATTCGACGGCCGATACAGCTCACATCGAAGGCTACATGTTCCACATGCATACTTTGATCATACCAAGTAAAATAAAAATAACAGTAACAACATTTACAACATAGCCAATTTTTCAAAACCCACCTGGTACTGCAGAGGACAACGGTGAATGCACGCATAACCAAGGGCAAGCACTCGACTCCTCTTAATCTACAAATTAGTGTTTAAGTATTATTATTGATTTTTATTTTGTTGATTAAGGCACAAAATCAGGCAAGGGAAACAAGGCAAACAAACATTAATCCAACAAACAAACAAGGCAAATAAGGCAGGTCCTAAGGCAATTTAAATCGATAAAAATAATCATAATTTCAGCATGAAAAAAAATTACAAACAAAGACTCAACCAATTCATAACACTCGAGGTTAACATATGCTCTGAAAATAATGAGGCAAAATGACATATAACCATGCCTCATTTAACTTAAATTCTTAAAGTTAAGCATGCTATTTTAAATCCCTTCAAACTCCTATTCAAACTGAAACTCATGTTCAACAAGGTATGTAATAATCAGATAAAGGCAGTCTAAAATGCAGCATACTTTTGACATATAAAGCATTCCCTTAAAATTGAATATAACCTGCCAGACTTCAACATAATACAAATTCTCCAATACACGACAAAACATAACATAAAAAGCATTCATTCACTATATATATATATATATATATATTTATTTATATTTTTTTTTTATTCATGCCGTTAGAAACGAGTGTAAAGTATGATATCCAGCATGAATTCAACACTTTTCAGGCCCATTAATCGCATGCTAATAGCCCCAATATCACTTAAACAAACAAGACATTTAATTCCTAATTCAAGCTCCTCTTTTGGCTCCAAAACTAAAGCATGTACTCCTCTTTTCAAACTAACACTTAAGCTAACATAATATCTGAAACAAGCACATCATCAACACACAAAACACACTTAAAAGTCTCAGCAAATTTCGCACCAGAGGAGGCCAAAAATCAATACACATGTATTCCGCATTCTTTTTAGTAATTAAGCTACTTTCAGCATTGAATCAACATGTTTCAAGCACCAATGAAAGCCATATTCAACATCATCTATAAACACCACACATCAAGGCTGAAACTCAACACCAGCGGCAAGCTCAACACCTACTGCACCAACACATACGTAAATGGAGCATGAAATTACATATGACAGCCTCAATCAACATAGCCAAACCGGGTACAAATATAGCACATCATTCAAGCACATATTCTAGGCTAAAACGAGGTATGAAGGTTCATTCGTTGTACCTTTCTCGGAAAGAAAATATAAAGGACGTTCAGAATCGACTTCGGATAAGCTCTCAACAACACGTGAACCGGCTGCAAATTCTGGTATTTCTCACGCGGGGGCTGTAATGTGCTGCTGCCGTTAGCGGCTCTTCCCGAAACGGAAAAAGGTTGACGAGCCTTCATGTGAAACAATGGTCGGCTCATCGGGACGGGAACATAAGAGGGCTGCTCGATGCTAATGTTCGAGAACCCCAACTGCTCGACATAAGCCTCGAACGGCTACCGCTACTCTCGCACAGGCCTGAAAGGGTTGCCGCTACTATTCGGCCCCACACAAAGGCCGATGGGATGCCGCTGCTATGCGCGAAGGTCGCCTGGCTGAGAACGGGGCTTGCTGCTAGCCACGCACCACTGCTGTTCAGGCAGCTAAACGAAGGCGCACGGTTGTGGAGTTCTCTTCTCCGACAGGACTGAAAGGAATAGAATCTGCTGTGATGGCACGGATGAGGGAAAATCATCGAAACTTGTTGCTCCTCGACCCGGGTCGGCGATGGTGAAGAAAGACAAGACCCGCTGCTCGAAATCTCCCACTAGTACTGAACAAGGAGGCCGCTACTGGTTGCTGGAAGGAAATATGCGATGGTCGTCGGCTTGAAATGACGACGGC
The DNA here is from genome assembly GCA_902706635.1 of Striga hermonthica. Taxonomy (NCBI): domain Eukaryota; kingdom Viridiplantae; phylum Streptophyta; class Magnoliopsida; order Lamiales; family Orobanchaceae; genus Striga; species Striga hermonthica. The sequence goes on from CACSLK010015510.1 coordinate 110,696, forward strand.
GCCACTGACGTGAATGGGCGGCCACTGCGAACGAAAACCGATGGTGAAGAGATCGGTGCGTGAGGAACCTTTCGGCACTGGAATGGAAATCCCAGACATGAACGGACAAATCTCTGTTGGGTTTCTCAGCGAATAGAAGCTGATTGGATTTGATTTGATGTGGCTATCGAACTGAGGTCGCACCTCCGGCGACGGAAATTCACGGCTGGGATTACAGGCGCTGATGAGAAGAATCGAATTTCTCTTCACGTAGGCACAATGCGGACGGAGATTGAAAGTCTAGGATTGATCGATTGAGCGAGGGAAGTGATTGAGCTACGTGCGGGGAGAAATTCACAGTAAAATCGCAACAAATCTTTGAATGAGGGGGTTAGTCTGCGAAGGAGGAGAAGAAAGGGCCGAAATTTTCTTACCTTTTCCTCTTCTGAATAATGAACGCGAGAGAGATATGGATTGAGAGTGTGCGCGATTTGAGAAGGGAGAAGAGAACAATCGAGTAGTATTAAACTTAGGGTTAAAAGTCTTGTCCAAGGTAAGTCGGTGCGGGTCATGGGGCGCGGGTGCGAAGCTTAAAGACACGGTCCGGGACTCCTCATTTGAATGCTTACGATTACTCGGGGCTCGGTACGGTTGCACGGTTAATTAAAATAAAACTGGAAATTATACATATATATTCAATACACACAAATAATATTTATTTAATATTTACAAGCAATTAAACGTTTAGGCAATTTGACAATTTAAATGTATATTAATAATAATAATGTCAATATAATAATATCCGAAAATAAATCCAAAAATCGAACGGATTAATCCAAACTACACGATTAAACTAAAATCGCCGAACAACGAACGTTTTAAAATAAAACGATCGAGTACTCCAACCTTTTATTTAAGCCGGAATCGCGACTAATAAAATAAATATAACCTTTTAAATAATATTCGATAAATAGAATATTTCGAGAAATTATATAAATCGAACGGGGCGTTACAATCTATCCTCCTTAAAATATTTCCGTCCTCGGAAATACGAAAGAACATGCATCGAAAGGAAAACGACATACTCGAAAAGCATACACTCACATACAAGACTTCATCCGACTCGCCCTATGCTCATATGTTTGCATTATTGCATGGGAGGGTGATCAATCCTACCCGAGCTCAGGCTCACATCCTCTTGCAAGGGACCCAGTCCGGCTTAGTCTATACCCATGAGTATCAACAATTAACTCCGTACCTAACAACACACAATACCTCAACAGGTCGTTCGGTGTATTGCTAGCGTACTCCGACTACCTCACCAACAAGGTGGACACGTGACGCCAAGTTTCAGTCTCGTGCCCGAGTCATAGTGATAACTTGCTCATGATTTTATCACGGACCGAGTGTCTCCATCAGAGACTATGACACGGTATACAACATATCTCAGATGCTCATACCCACACGATATTGACTCTACGAGTCGAATGCAGCTCTTATGTGCAAACATAAGGATTAACCAATGGCAATACGGCAATCCCAATTTGCCCACTCGAGAAACTCTCAAATAAGGCATAGGACTCTTTGGCTACACTCCTCAATCCGAAATCATCGATTAAGGATGTACACACATTTAGTGAGACTCGGAGCTCTCGGTTCAAGGTTCGAACGAAAGGGGTTCAAAATGATAACCAAGTATTCCAGCATGAAACGATTTCAACAGTTCAGGAAAAATATCGACGGTTGGCCGTATACACTGGCCTGGGGAGTTCGTGCGTACGGTGATGGCGGCTGCATTTCGCATGCGAGTCAACGGTCGGCCGCGCGCAAGCCTCCCGTCTCTCAACATGGTTGTGCATGCTCGGCCACCACTTTGCGTGGCTACACCCAGCCAGGGTCGGTGTTCGGTTAGAGGTTTCACAAGAAGGTTACAATCTCAAATCACCAAAAGAAATGGTTTTACAAATTAACGTTAATTTGGGTCCAATACAACCATATATATAGATTAGTCATTCTATAATTTCAAAAGTTCAAGGGTTTCAAATATAGCAAGGGCATATTCGAGCTCCAAGTCCACCGACTCCTCATAACGACACACTCTAATACGCGAAGAGAACGACGATTGAGATAAACGAGAATTCTTAAAGAAATTCTAACACGGTTATTCAGTCGGGAATAATTCCAAATCAGCGGCTCCTGCTGAGAGATTCAATAACTAGCTCACCTCGATTTTTCTAACTACTAGCGTCGGCCGTCACGTCAGCTCCCCCAAAACTCCGAAAGAAGTAAAAGAACGGGATTTCCTAAAGACTGTGATGAACATAATTCAAAACTAAGAAGGTTCTGCACCTCACGGTGTGCTTGCTCTGGACTCATCTATCCTCCTTAAAAGATTTCTGCATAATCTTTTAAGGTGGTAAGAAACACTCATTGACATGCGTCAAATCACTCCATTTGAAGTTTTACGCCAGGAAGGGAAAGATCAACGAAATTATCAAAACACGAAAAATTGGCTAACGAAAGAAGCTTCAGACACAATTCAAAATGTTTATCATACAAAACGGCAAAAGTTTGCAAAAGTCTAAAAGACGAAAAGAATTCGATAAGGGACAAAGTTGCCTCGCATCCACGAGTCCACGATTTACCGCCTCCTTCTTCGGTTCAAGCTGTTCTCAGTAGGTCCTGCTGCTGCTAGGATATCGCCAGCGGCTTAATATACTGAAGAGAATTTTCGCAAAAGAAAATATCATCGCCACCTTTGACTGAATTCTAATCACGCATCTAATGGTCCTATCGACAACGATTACAGACTCCCGAATATTCAAATAATTGGGACTCCTTCGGTCGTCTGCTCCCTCCATTTAAGCCTTCTCCTTTCGAGATGGCATTGCGAATGGTCCTCTCCTGAGGACAACAAGTTTTATAGCAAAAGCACTGCTATAAACAGAATTTAACTCAATAACATTATATCGAATTTTCAAACAGAACATTTCTCAAGTCAGAACCTAACTCTATACCGTTAGAGTTCAAGTTCATACAACTAAGTTCACACTTATCTAGAGTTCAAGAATGCTTAAAAGCAAGAGGATAAATTCCTAAGCCCCAATTTCATATCAATTTTCAATAAGCATATCACAGAAACATCAAAATTATTCAGGTATCATACCTGAGCTGGCGCGGCACGACGAGAGCGAGTGGTCATAACTTAGGGTCAAGCACATAATCAAATTATTCACCTTAACCAGTCTACAGAAACGCAAACTGGCTCTGATACCAATCTGTAACGCCCCACTTTTATTTAACGAAAATCAGAATAAATTTTTCAAAATTTATTTCAAAGCACATGGCGGCGCTACTCATTTCCAAAACAATTCCCAGTAATATCAATAATGTAACTCCCAAACGGGTTCAATAATCATGCCAACACCCAAACCGGGTTCATAAATAACATCAACTCCCTGAATTGGGTTCCTCAAAATCATAAATACTAGGGAGTTCACTCCCTAATAATAATTCAATACTCATTATTCGAAAAGCATAAATAACAATTCAAATAAGCGGAAGCAATATCAGATATATGACCACCACTCGCCTCCCTCCGTCGTGCCCGCAATACTAACCTGCATCCATGAAGAGCAGGTGGGGATGAGCACAAATAGAAACAGTAGTGCTCACCACTATGCAGTAAATATTAATCTCAATAATAAACAATGATCAATAATCAAAAGTATGGTCTCAGCATGTATACGTAAATAATTAGTTGTCCCGACCTCCTATCCCAAGTTCGTTCTCATGTGCACACCTATATCAATAGACTACTGTCGACTATATATCGAAAGCCACGGCCCTCGGCCTTCTAGTCTTACAACGAGTGTCCAGCCAATAGGAGTCTCCCCCGAAGGCTCGGCCTAGCCATCGGACTTACATCGGGGTACTTATCGCTGACCGAGCACAGTCCTGGTCTCCAGCGACGTGTCCTTCGGAAGGACAAAGAGGAGATTACCCCATCGGGGTCGTTCTATAGTTACGGGGATAACCATTCGACGGCCGATACAGCTCACATCGAAGGCTTGTTCCACATGCATACTTTGATCATACCAAGTAAAATAATAATAACAGTAACAACATTTACAGCATAGCCAATTTTTCAAAACCCACCTGGTACTGCAGAGGACAACGGTGAATGCACGCATAACCAAGGGCAAGCACTCGACTCCTCTTAATCTACAAATTAGTGTTCAAGTATTATTATTGATTTTTATTTGGTTGATTAAGGCACAAAATCAGGCAAGGGAAACAAGGCAAACAAACATTAATCCAACAAACATATAAGGCAAATAAGGCAGGTCCTAAGGCAATTTAAATCGATAAAATAATCATAATTTCAGCATGAAAAAAAATTACAAACAAAGACTCAACCAATTCATAACACTCGAGGTTAACATATGCTCTGAACATAATGAGGCAAAATGACATATAACCACGCCTCATTTAACTTAAATTCTTAAAGTTAAGCATGCTATTTTAAATCCCTTCAAACTCCTATTCAAACTGAAACTCATGTTCAACAAGGTATGTAATAATCAGATAAAGGCAGTCTAAAATGCAGCATACTTTTGACATATAAAGCATTCCCTTAAAATTGAATATAACCTGCCAGACTTCAACATAATACAAAATCTCCAATACACGACAAAACATAACATAAAAAGCATTCATTCACTATATATATATATATATATATATCTATTTATATTTTTTTTTGTTCAAGCCATTAGAAACGAGTGTAAAGTATTATATCCAGCATGAATTCAACACTTTTCAGGCCCATTAATCGCATGCTAATAGCCCCAATATCACTTAAACAAACAAGACATTTAATTCCTAACTCAAGCTCCTCTTTTGGCTCCAAAAGTAAAGCATGTACTCCTCTTTTCAAACTAACACTTAAGCTAACATAATATCTGAAACAAGCACATCATCAACACACAAAACACACTTAAAAGTCTCAGAAAATTTCGCACCAGAGAAGGCCAAAAATCAATACACATGTATTCCGCTTTCTTTTTAGTAATTAAGCTACTTTAAGCATGCCTTTGAAGTTGAGATTTAAACATAAACATCAGCATTGAATCAACATGTTTCAGGCACCAAAGGAAGCCATATTCAACATCATCTATAAACACCACACATCAAGGCTGAAACTCAACACCAGCAGCAAGCTCAACACCTACTGCACCAACACATACGTAAATGGAGCATGAAATTACATATGACAGCCTCAATCAACATAGCCAAACCGGGTACAAATATAGCACATCATTCAAGCACATATTCTAGGCCAAAACGAGGTATGAAGGTTCATCCGTTGTACCTTTCTCGGAAAGAAAATATAAAAGGACGTTGAGAATCGACTTCGGATAAGCTCTCAACAACACGTGAACCGGCTGCAAATTCTGGTATTTCTCACGCGGGGGCTGTAATGTGCTGCTTCCGTTAGCGGCTCTTCCCGAAACGACGCTGCTCGAAAAAGGTTGACGAGCCTTCATGTGAAACAATGGTCGGCTCATCGGGACGGGAACATAAGAGGGCTGCTCGATGCTAATGTTCGAGAACCCCAACTGCTCGACATAAGCCCCGAACGGCTACCGCTACTCTCGCACATGCCCGAAAGGGTTGCCGCTGCTATTCGGCCCCAAACAAAGGCCGACGGGATGCTGCTGCTATGCGCGAAGGTCGTCTGGCTGAGAACGGGGCTTGCTGCTAGCCAGGCACCACTGCTGTTCGGGCAGCTAAACGAAGGCGCACGGTTGTGGAGTTCTCTTCTCCGACAGGACTGAAAGGAATAGAATCTGCTGTGATGGCACGGCTGAGGGAAAATCATCGAAACTTGTTGCTCCTCGACCCGGGTCGGCGATGGTGAAGAAAGACAAGACCCGCTGCTCGAAATCTCCCACTAGTACTGAACAAGGAGGCCGCTACTGCTTGCTGGAAGGAAATATGCGATGGTCGTCGGCTTGAAATGACGACTGCGCCACTGACGTGAATAGGCGGCCACTGCAAACGAAAACCGATGGTGAAGAAATCGGCCGTGAGGAACCTTTCGGCACTGGAATGGAAATCCCAGACATGAACGGACAAATCTCTGTTGGGTTTCTCAGTGAATAGGGGCTGATTGGATTTGATTTGATGTGGCTATCGGACTGAGGTCGCACCTCCGGCGATGGAAATTCACGGCTGGGATTACAGGCGCTGATGAGAAGAATCGAATTTCTCTTCACGTAGGTACAATGCGGACGTTGATTGGAAGTCTAGGATTGATCGATTGAGTGAGGGAAGTGATTGAGCTACGTGCGGGGAGTAATTCACAGTAAAATCGCAACAAATCTTTGAATGAGGGGGTTGGTCTGCGAAGGAGGAGAAGAAAGGGCCGAAATTTTCTTACCTTTTCCTCTTCTGAATAATGAACGCGAGAGAGATATGGATTGAGAGTGTGCGCGATTTGAGAAGGGAGAAGAGAACAATCGAGTAGTATTAAACTTAGGGTTAAAAGTCTTGTCCAAGGTAAGTCGGGTGCGGGTCATGGGGCGCGGGTGCGAAGCTTAAAGACACGGTCCGGGACTCCTCAATTGAATGCTTACGATTACTCGGGGCTCGGTACGGTTGCACGGTTAATTAAAATAAAACTAGAAATTATACATATATATTCAATACACACAAATAATATTTATTTAATATTTACAAGCAATTAAACGTTTAGGCAATTTGACAATTTAAATGTATATTAATAATAATAATGTCAATATAATAATATCCGAAAATAAATCCAATAATCGAACGGATTAAATCCGAACTACACGATTAAACCAAAATCGCCGAACAACGAACGTTTTAAAATAAAATGATCGAGTACTCCAACCTTTTATTTAAGCCGGAATCGCGACTAATAAAATAAATATAACCTTTTAAATAATATCCGATAAATAGAATATTTTGAGAAATTATATAAATCGAATGGGGCGTTACAATATTAGAAGCCCTTATCCTATTATCCTTAGGGTCCCTACTGTAGCTCTATATATACAGCATTAGGCTCATGGAAGAGAACAGAACAATCCCATAATCCTTGGGAATTGTCCAGCCCTCTCTTTCTCTCTCTTCCAAGGAGTTCTTCTATTTCTTGTGCTCCACTGATACAAGATCTAGAAAGCTGTTTGAGAATACAGTAGAAAATCTTAAGGTATATAGAGATTC
>CACSLK010015510.1:128933-139949 GCA_902706635.1 Striga hermonthica
ATTAAAACTAAGATCCTAATTAAATAAATAAAATCTAAAAAAATAAAATAAAAATAAAAATAAATAAATTATGAAAAATTTCTAGTTCACGGTGTTCCGTCTACACTCTCGACTAACTCCTCTAATCAGTTTTGGTATCAAATCTCGTTATCTTATGGAATTACTAGCCCTAGGCAATGACACGGTCTGTTACCCAAATTTTTCCTTATTTCTAATTTAACCGCGAGACGCTCTACGATTAAACCTGACTTCTTGTAAATCCAGAAAGATGCTTTCAATATTTAACACAATTAGTCGCTTTAGACTAAGTACTGATGCGTTCGTTCACTTAAATAGGCCGTGCTATCCAATGTAGTAACCGTCTTCCGGTAGCCTCTTCTGAATTAAACACAACAACAATTACGGATTGAATGTCTAATTCAACTGTAGATATAAAAGCCTAATGTAGGTGATCAATCTAAATAAGACTCAACACATCATAGTTAATTATTCAAAATAACACAAACAATTCCAAAAAGATAACTCAATAATCAATCACGTAATTTAATCAAACATCGTCAATCGTGGGGTTCGACTTTTCCAAAACTAGAAATAAAACCTACTCTAACATAATAAATAAAAATAAATAAAAGATAAAAGAGAGAGATTTATTATCTTTCTCGTGTACGAGAGCGGCTTCTCTCTGCTTTTTATCGGGTTCCTCGTGTCTCTGCTCTCTGTACGTGAGTATGGCGCCACATCTGTGTCTTCTGGCTGCCTGGTTTTTTTCTGTTCAAGGGGCTGCCCCTTTAATACCTTGTTATGCTTCTTTAAACTTCTTCCGTCAATAAGTCTCCCAGGCCCACTACTTCTCTTTTATTTTATTCCTCAATGAATTGGTAGCCTAAAGTGGGTTGAACAACACATTTTCTCCCCGGTCTCCTCAAGTGGCGTGAGTGCTTCAAGTCCAATTGCGTGATTAATTTTTAGTTTATCAATCTTGGGCCCAATGTGGCCTATATTGGGCCGAGTATGGGGTTCCATCTCTGTCAGTAGCAGAATATGGGGCACCCCCGTACTGCACCACATAGAGGTTGTCGAGCTCACGCCTATGCATTTAATGTCTCGCCGTTCGTAAAATACTCCAATAGCCTGAAAATAAACCATAAAAATATCATAGAACCAGAATTTATCTAAATAATAAATAAGTCAAAAAAATATAGATATGCAAATATATTAAGTGTATAGGAATAAACTATTAAATATATAAAAAACATGCACATTTTTCGACCTATCAGTATCTGATTTTGACCTATCAGTACCTGATTTAGCAAAGATAATACCACATTTTCCTCTATTTAGTACCTGTTTTGGATCAATTAGTACCTACTTCTGGTCAACCAAGATGGATTATTTAAATTGTGGTCAACATTTAAAAAAAGTAGTACCAGACATATGGTAATATAGTACCACATTATGGGACTTTTGTGCCATTTTTCGGGTCTTTAGTACCACATGTATTGAATATCTTAAAACAGCGAACTTCGGTCGCAAATTATGTTTATACGACCCATTTTTCGGGTCTTTGGTCTCACATTTGTTTCTAAGGGAATTAAAAATACCTTTTTATTGAGTTTAATCGTAAAATGGCCATGAACTCCACACATTAATGAAAAAACACTACTATTACACTTCACTTCATAGAATGACACACTTCATCTCATAAAATCATCATACATGACTACTTCAATTTATACCTATATGTTTTAACATCAACTATTTTTTGCCCAAATCATGCGTGAACGATCCACGTGTCATGGTAGACATGAAGGATTAGAAAACTCACGATTCTTAAAATAGTACCTTTCGTAGCAATAATAGTACCACATCTTCTTCTAAGTGGTACCTCTTTTTGATCGATAGTACCTAATTTTATGAACGAAAATGGATTATTTCAATTTTGGTCAACATTTACAAAAAGTAGTACCAGACATAGAGTAAGATATTACCAGTTTTATATTGTTGTAGTACTTGATATTGGGTTTTTAGTACCACATGTAATGATGTAATACCTCGTTTGATTAAGGATTATTTGAGATTGTATTTGTTATCATTATTATTATTTGTTATTATTTAATACTTTATTGATTATTTGTCTAAGTACTTGATATATATCAATAAATTATTATTATTTATATTAATTGTCCTATTTGTCTCATTGTCTAAATTATTATTATTATTATTATTATTATTATTATTATTATTATTAGGGTAAAAAACTTTTTCACATCCGAACTATCACGATTTTTTCGCTTTACCATATAAACTATTTTTTTTGTCAAACCACCTTACGAACTACACGTTTTTTTCACTTAACCTCCAAAACCGTATTTAAAATAGTTTTGTACCAAAAAAGCTGATTTGCAAGGATATTTTGGGAATTGCAAATTTTTAAGATATTGCAAATATACTCAAAGGACAAAATGATAATTTATAGACTATTCAAATGTAACAAATGAACCCCACTTTTTTGTCAAATTCTCAATTAGTGGCCCATTTTTATTCATTTTTATTTTTTAATAAAAATTCAAAAAAATTCAGAGATTTGCAGAAACACTCTTCATCAACTAACATTCAACACCATTAAGAAACCCTAGCAGCTCCCTTGCAGCTGAACCATGAAAAACTCCTCATGAGGTTGACCAAAAACCTCAGCCGCGGCCCCAATCCGAGCCCTCCTCCAGCACAACCCAAAACCCTAGCCACCGCCGCCCCAATCTGAGCTCTCCTCCAGCACAACCGCAAGTCGCAGCTCTCCGGCAAGACTCCCCGTGTCGTGGTCATCACTTCAGGAAAAGGCGGCCAAGACCACCACCACCGCCAACATCGGCCTCTCCCTTGCGTGCCTCGGCTTCTTTGTCGTCGCCATTAACGCAAATGTCGGCCTCTGCAACCTAGACCTGCTCATTGGCCTCGAGAACCGCATCAAATACATAGTCGTCGAGGTCCTCAATGGAGATGAGCCAAGGCTTGGAGAAGACGAATTTGGATATGGAGGATTCAAGCTTTTTTTCAATTTCTCCAATTTTTGATCGACCACGTGTTGGCGGCGATGAATTAGGTCGGGCAGAATAATCTGTGCTCGAGGTAATTATCGTCCAGCCCAAGCACGCCCTCGAGTCCCAAAATCAGATTTATTGAGAAGGACACCGGAGTGAGGAAGCCCAGGCAGTTGACGGAGAAGGGTGCAGCAGTGCAGAAGAACGGTTGATGTTTTTCTATTTTTTTTAAATATACTAAATTCCCAAAATACCCTTAAAAACCAGTTTCAATGAAGTGAAACCGGGCTTAAACCTGGTATAGAGAGCAATTTGACAAACCCGTATAATTCATAGGGTGTTTTGACAAAAAAAAAAAAAAATAGTTTATATGGTAAAGCGCCAGATTCGTGATAGTTCGGATGGGAAAAAGTTTTTTATCCTTATTATTATTATTATAAATGCCTAATTTACCTAAATGTTAATATGTGTTTTCAATGTGTATAATTAATAAATATTATTATGTGTATTATATATATATATATATACACCCTATTTTATTTTATTTATTGTACGATTATTATCGAGCCTCGACTATATTAATTATTGAACCGAGAGAAACCCCGGCCCAATTTATGTGTTTTTCATAGCCATTGTGGAATCAATTAGCTCAATACTCATGCTATGTTATTTTCATTAGCCCATTGTGAGATTTAATTAGCCCAAAGTCTTGTTTTAAGTTGAGGCCCAAATTATGGGGTAAAGTGTTTGGCCCGTTAAGATCAAAGCAAATGAACAGACTTCCTGTTATCTCCTCCCAGCGACCGTGTCTTTCTCTCCCCACGGATCAAATCTGCTGCGACTTTTGGGTGAAATATCTTGCACGTTCTCCACCCTTCTCTCTCACGTCATATATATCAGCCATGGGAGTGTTAATCTCATCAGACTCGTTCCATATCTCTCAATCTCGCAGAAAACATTTAAAAAAAAAATCTTGTTGCCATCATCTCCGGCGGACCACAATCATCTCCGGCGAACCTCAGCCACCTTCGTCGGCGTCCCTTCGATGAGTGTTCACTGTTTGCAGCAGTTCTGTTCGGGAAGCTCCTAAGGCTCTTCAATCTTCAAACGCTCACGTTATCCGACATCCGCCATTGCCGGGGAGCTTGAGCTGTCATCCGTCAAGGCAAGATCCCGCAGCCCTGTTTGTCGACGACCAACGCAGCAGTCTCTTGTTCGTCGAGCTCTTCACAGCGGTATCGTATTCGAAGGTTGAGTTTCGAGTTCGAGGCCCGTTAGTCCAACCCATTTTTTTGATATTCCCGAAGACGTGTAACCTTTCGAATCCCTATCGAGTTCATCTTTATTGTTCTAGCTGTATATTATCGTGCTCGTAATTTGTTGGATTCGATTCTCGTCTTTATCTTGAATTTAATGTCGGAATGTTTATTCGTTCATATGTTGTGATTCGTGAGTTTCGTGGACTTTCGGGGATGTTTGGAACTGTCATTTACGTAATAGAGAGTGTCGTTATGTTGCTATAATACATTCATTCAATTTTGCAGTCCCGTTTTGTTAATTCGGAGTCTCGTTATATTGTTTCGAGCCGTCGTTAGGTTGTTCGTTTTTGTTCCAGCCTAATATGTCATTTCATTTATTCATCTCAAAAACCTAATTTTTATAAGTTTTTCAAACTTTGATAAAGTGGCATTTTTCGAAAAATGAGTGATCTTCCCGAACCTGTGTTGGGTTGGAGTTTTGTTGTGAATTTGGTTGTAATTTGCTCTGTTATTTGCAGTTTCTGTTCAATTTTCCAGTCAGGTCATTGGGTAGTCTCATACTTAAAAATTCTCTAAAACATTGCAAGCAAGCCTTTGGTGCAGTGGTCTTCTGTGCTGTTCCGTGAGTGAGGTCACGTGTTCCAACCCCACCCTTGCAGAAGCTATTTTATTTTTCTAGCCAAATTTTGAAACCTTTGCAGCCCGCATTAGGCCCGCTCGCGGCCCGATCCTCCTCACCAGCTGCGGGCTGCACCTGGCCCGCTAGCCCACTCCCCAGCCCGCGTGGGGGCCTGCGTTGTCCAGCCTTGTTCAGGCCTTAAACGTGCGGCCCAATTGCTTGTGTCGGCTCAAATTTATTGTGCTCAAGAGGCCCAATTTTAAGAATGAAATTCCAGTGCGGCCCAATTCGGCTTTTAGGCCTATTTTGAATTTTATAGCCCATTTTACGTACCAATTTCAATTTTAAAAATTTTCATAAAATGTGAAAAATATAGGAAAATTTATTTTAAGCTCCGAGACTCTAATTTTGGTCCTTCGAGTCTATTTTGTAAATGAGAGAGTTCTATGTCCACGAAAAACCCGATTAAAACCCTTAAGTCTTAATTTTTATAAAGTATGAGTTTTATGTTAAATTCCAGTAGTGAGATAGATTATTAATTTATTATCTCGCTTAAATGTAGGTGTTTGAGGAGTCGAGCCCTTGACCTACGCACTTGCTTTTGTGTGCGATATTCTACCTCAATTTCTAGGTGGGTTTAATATGAACAATTGCTATGCCTTAAATGTTATTGCTGTTTATTTTCTGGTATGATCAAAGTATGTTGTGGACCATGTAGCCTTCGATAGGAGTTGTATCAGTCGTCGAACGGTTATCCCCGACTACGAGGTTGTGTCTTTTATAGGTAGTCTCCTCATATCGATGTAAGGCCACATTGAGGGGCATTCGGTATGGTATCGTTGTAAGGCCACATTGAGGGGCATTCGACATTTACTCCTACTAGTATGGGGTTCGATGTAAGGCCACATTGAGGGGAATTCGTTGTACGGCCATTTAGTAGTCTATGGTTAGGTGTGCACACAAGTAAGAACTCTGGGATAGAAGATGGGAGTAGTTGATTGATTTGTATACATGATGCGACCATACCTGTCTTATCTTACGATTATTGCTTTATCTTATGATTAACATTTATCGCATAGTGGTGAGCACTATTGTTTTCTTTTTGTGCTCAACCCCACCTGCTCTTCATGGATGCAAGTTAGTATTGCGGGCACGACAGAGGAAAGCGAGTGGTGGTCATAATAATTGTTATTGCTTCCGCTTGAAACTGAATTATTAATATTATTGCTTTATTTAATTATTGAATTGGTTATCGATTATTGAACTGGATTATTGTTGGAGTATTGGTTATTGATAAATGAATATTGAGGATGGAGTATTGATGACTGTTCGAATTTCGATATTGGTTTTGAAAATGAGTAGCGCCTCAAGTAAAATAAATTTGAAAAATTTATCCTGAATTTTGGCAAATAAAAGTGGGGCGTTACAAATGAACGCATAAAAAACCGAATTTCAGTCTCAAATAATGTTTATATGACCAACAATCACTCTCACATTAGTTTCTATGAGATTTAAAATATTTTTAATCGAGTTTAATCGCAAATTGATCATGAACTCGACATATTATGAGAAAACACAACTAATATACTTCATTTCATTGAATGACACACTTCACATCATAGAATCATCATACATGACTACTCCAAATTCTACCTATATGTTTTATCTTCAACTATTTTTCATTCAAATCATGCGTGAACGATCCACGTGTCATGGTAGACATGAAAGATTAGAGAAATCATGATTTTTAAAATAGTACCTGTTTTAGCCATAATAGTACCGCATCTTCTTTTGAGTAGTACCTAATGCAAGTGTAAGTGTCCTGGTCCAGTTTGGGGTAGATCGATTCCTTTCCTCGTCGGTAGAATGCCAAAAACCTGCAAGTAACTCTCACACTGGGGGTTGTGTCCGGTGAAGAGTCTCTGATGCTTAAGTCAGTATGTGTATGAGTATACTGTAATTGAGTAATGGAAAAATCGTGTTAAGGAAGAAAGGCTCATCCCCATATAAATCCCTTTTATATGGGGGTGAGATACCTTACCTAATATCTGCCCGGATAAGGTGAACTGGTTGCCCCAACTGCCCGTCGGTACTCTGACACACTGCGCACATGTCAGAGGTGGCGCTGGACATTGGGAGCTGTCAGAGGTGGTTGTCGCTATCAACCAATACGTTCTCAACATGTGTCCTTCTGCACATGGAGTGAATATTCTCTGGGAATTCTGTTAGAGGATCTCTTATGGCATGACCTCTTAATCCGGTTCAGCAGACCGGTTTACCCTTGTGGGTATAATATCCTATATCATCTAGTCCCCTAACTCTGGCCGAGTCTGAATGACTCGATCTAAGACTGAATTTATGCTCACCGCTCTCCTGGGTTGTATTTCATTCAGTATCGACCATCTGACGGGTTTCCCGCTCATTTTTTCAAATAATTCCTCTTTAATTGCCATAAATAAAGTTGTCTGTCACATGTCCTTTATGCCGTGTCTACTTTTCTACCACGCGTCGCATCTGCTGCATTTGTCAGGTACTTTAATGATTGTGCCTCCTCGTGTCTCACACTCTCTCGAATCCCGCATCCTTTAATTTCTCTAACCGTTCGATTTCATCCCCATCTAACGGTGCTCCTTCTTCCACGTCTTATTGAGTCCCCATATAAAATCAACACTTGGTAAATTTTCAGACTTTTTCCACCACTACACTCTCAAACTCTCATGTGCTCAGAATTTCTCCTGCAGAACCCTAACTTTGTTTCTCGGCGATTCCTCAAGCCTTTTCAATTCTCTCATCTGTGATTATGAGTAAGTTGTGCCTCACCTGAATTTACGTTTCATGTGTCTAAGATTTTGCGTTTTGAATTTTTTGAATTGGGTATCTGAAATTTGCTGACTTAATGTTCTAAATTTGTGTGTTGGGTGCCTGTGTTCGCTTGTTAATCACTGTGAATTTAGCCCTTTGTTCAAAAATCTTCTGAAATTCCTGTTCTTCCCCTTTAATTTCTTCAAAATCGCCTCCTCGCAGAACCCTAGCTTTGAAAACCTTCTCCTCTCCTCTTTTTCTTTTCGTCGAAATTTCTCTTTTTGATATTGTTCTTTTCTTTATTGTTTTTTCAGATTCTGCTACTTCGAACACCTCCTCTGATTCGGTTCAAATATTTCCCTCTTTACTCAAAGCTGTTCCTCTCTCCATCCTTCGCCTCGGCGATACCGTTCGACCATCGTTTTCACAGCCCGCGCATTTTCTCACAATTCTGAGGATACCATGGATAACATTCCCCTCCGCCGTCGTCGACCTGCCTTTGGCTCGTTGGATGAGCCAGAGGAGGATGAGGTCATTTCTTCTCAGCCTACTTTTCCCACATCTTCGACCGTTCCTCCTTCTTCTTCCCAACCTAGTACTTCACCCTCTCCTCCTAAGAAGTCCTCGACCAAAAATCCCTCTAAAGCTCCTTCCAAACGTCATTCTTCTTCTTCCCGTTCTTGTACCAGCAGGGTAAAACCTGATGAAATCAGCCAATCTGTCGGCTGGTCATTCATTAGCCCTTCCCATTCTAACACCTACGACCACCCTCCAGAAAACTGTTATACCTTTTTCAAAATTCAACTTAAACTTGCCCTCTGCTTTCCTCTAAGTCCCGAGCTGCTCCAAATTTGCGAGTGGTTCGGGCTTCCTCTACACCAACTCCCTCTCAATGCCATCCATTTCATGACTACCTTCATCATCCTTTACACTTCTGCCTAGGTCGATTCGACCTTGCTTTCTTCCATTATTACTATGCCTCTTCCAAGCAAGGTCGAGGCCTTTATTTGAAGAGTCGAAATGACGCCCACTTCATCAACGACATCCCTACCAACATTCCTAAGTGGATTGACAGGTTTGTCTATGTCGAGCCTAGTGCCCCTTTTCCTTAGCCCTCTGTCCCTTGGGTCAAAGAACTTCCGGAAGAGAATTCCACCCCTCAACTTCTTACGGCAATTTGGACGACTTTAACGCTCTTTTCGACCAACAGATTCATTCTTGGAACGCCAAGCCCGTTAAATCGAAAAAGCTTCTTAAGAAATGAGAACCTTCTTCATTTTATCAGCCTTCTCACCCACAAGACCTGCCCTCCACCCACCGAAAAGATCCTTGATCTTATTCGGATTAAGGATGATCCAGGTTAATCTTCGACCAACTTGCCCGAGCGGTCTTTTTCCTGTTTTAACTAAAGTGAGTTTCATTAATATCGACCATAATTTCCTGTTATTTTCTTGCAGAGGCTACTAGTTTTAATATTCCTCTAAGGAGAGCTCCTTTAAAGAGGAAGTCTGGGACCACCTCTGACTCGTCTAGAGATAAAACTAAGGGGTTTTGCCACCTCTTCTGGCTCTCGACCAGAGCCCCTGCAACGATCTACTCCCCGACAAACTCTATTGCCTCCACTGCCGCAACAGAAGCAACCACAAAAACAACACCAACAACAACAATAGCAACAACAACAGTAGAAACAGCTGCAACAACAACAACAACAGCAGCAACAGCCACAACCTCTACCACAACAAAAACAACAGCTACCACACCAACCACTATAACGGCGAACTCCGCTACCTCCACTTGAAAAAACCTCCCAACTCCAATCGATCTCTAACACCGCTGCCCAAAAGTCCTCAACCACCTCGAAAACCAGCAACATCCAATCCTTTGGGCACAAAACTGACTCTCGAACCCACACTCGCAAAGACACTGTTCACTCCAAATCAAAAGACAAAACTTCCGAGCCATCTTCAAAAACCAAAATCCCAGAAAAAACTCCCCTTAACCAACAATCCTCTAAGAACCCTTCCGCTGGCTCGACCAAAGCCCTGGTTGAGTCCAGTGGCCAAGAAGAAGCAGGGAGTGAAGTGGTCCTAGGAAAATGCCCTTGCACCGACCAGCTAGAAACAATTTGGAAACGGGCAAGTAACAGCTATTTCCCGCCCCATCCATTGGATCCTAAGTCCACCTCTCTATTGTTGGCCCCGGTGAACGAAGTGGCCAACCATCTCGAGGGTGCCCTCCTCCGGAGGTCGGCGACCAACTTGTGTAATGGCTTGCCCAAGTATTACTCGCTCTGCGTTTACTATGCTCCTTTCCCATCTTCTTGTGTTGTTGTGCACATGGATGCCGAATTACCGTATTTTTTTTTGTCACAGGGCTTGGTTTAGTTTTTACCTTTGGCTAAGGAAGCTCGAGATAGCTATGGGAAGTCTATAGAAAAGCTCGGGGATGTCATTTGCTTGGTGAATGACAAGAATGCCACCCTTCTTCAACACAATACCAAGCTCTGCGAGACGCAGACAGAACTAAAGATTGAGTTTGAAGTCAAAGATTAAATCTCTTGATGGAGAGCTCGCCAAAAAGGACAAAGTTCTCGCGGAGAGAGAGGACGCCCTCGCAGTGAAGGAGGCTGCTGCGGCGAAGAATGAAGTTGCATTAAAAGAGAAAGAGGCTGCCCTTGAGCAAAAAAAAGCCGTTTGGGCTCAGGCAGAGACTGCTCGAGTTCAGGCAGAGGCTGCTCGAGTCGAGTTAGAGGCTACCCTGGCCAAAGAGAGGGCTGCCCACGCTGGCCAATGCAAATGCTACGCTGATGCTGCTGCTCTTCGAGCTCGACAAATGATTTGGGGCACTACTACTAGGCAACTCCTCCTCCGTGAGTATCGTGCACAAGTTATGGCCGACTTTATGAAGTCACCACAGTTTTTAAAGGAGGTCAAAGACTTTGGGGTGGACTGTTTTCAGTTCGCCCTGCAGAAGGCCGACGAGCCGAGGATGACTTCGAGCAGCTTGACCCTGGGGCTATTTGGGATACCTTGCCTAAGGTTCCTTCTAGATTCCAGGGTGATCCTAACTAACCATCCGAGCATGAGTGGTGGTCAGGGCTGCTCGAAAGAACCTTGGCTTGATCGGACATATTGAAGAAGACCTATGTTGTGCCTGATTGCGTGACCCCTCCAGCTCCTATGTTGGTCGCATTGGCCGAGTCTATATGACAACGCCCACTAAATGAATCCTGCGACTCAACTTGTAACGCCCCACTTTTATTTGTCGAAAATCAGAATAAATTTTTTTCGAATTTATT
>CACSLK010015510.1:143600-161065 GCA_902706635.1 Striga hermonthica
AATTCGATAAATAGAATAATACGAGAAATTCTATAAATCGAACGGGGCGTTACACAACTTCTGAGACCAGCCATCCACCTGAGTCGAATTCCAACTCGAGCAATTCCGACTCAGCCGCAGCTCCTCCTCCACAGATTAGCTTTGTACTTTTTGCTTTTTTTGAATTTCAGCTATGTATTGTGATGGACTTTGTGATCTTTCTGGCGTGAAGATATTTTGTTTAATCTTTCTCTATTCTTGATGATGCTTTCTGAATTAGTACTCTTGCCTATCTTTTCAACGTGGTAATCATGATGAAAGACAATATATGATCGACATATCTTTAACATTTTAACTTTCGTGTATTCGTGCACTTTTATCCAAGCTTCATCCGCGTCCAAACCTGAACCATGGGTTTGATAAAATTGGTGAAATTGTAACTCTTGCTACCTTTAGCTAAAGCTTTAACACATGCCAATTTTCGGAGGTGGTGGAAGCATGTGACCGTCCAGCCTCACGGCCTTCAACATGATTGGTTTTAAATTTTTGACACATGCCCACCTTCGGAGGTGGTGGAAGCGTGCGACCATCCAGCCCCACAACCTTAAACATGATAGGTTTAAAATTTTTAACACATGCCCACCTTCAGAGGTGGCCGAAGCATGCGACCATCCAGCCTCACGGCCTTAAACATGATGGGTTTAAAATTTTTAACACATGCTCACCTTCAGAGGTGGTCGAAGCATGCAACCATTCCAGCATTACGGCCTTAAACATGATGGGTTTTAAATTTTTGACACATGCCCACCTTTGGAGGTGGTCGTATCATGCGACCATCTAGTCCCACGGCCTTAAACATGATGTGTTTAAAAATTTTTAACACATACCCTCCTTCAGAGGTGGTTGAAGCATGCGACCATCCAGCCTCACGACCTTAAACATGATGGGATTAAAATTTTTAACACATGCCCACCTTCAGAGGTGGTCGAAGCATGCGACCATTCCAGCCTCACGGCCATAAACATGATGGGTTTTAAATATTTAACACATGCCCACCTTTGGAGGTAGTCGAAGTATGCGACCATCCATCCTCACGGCCTTAAACATGATGGGTTTAAAATTTTTAACACATGACCACCTTCAGAGGTGGTCGAAGCATGCGACCATCCAGCCTCACGGCCTTAAACATGATGGGTAATTTTTAACACATGCCCACCTTCGGAGGTGGTCGGAGCATGCGACTATCTAGCCTTACAGCCTTAAACATGATGGGTTTTTAAATTTTTAACACATGCCCCCCTTCGGAGGTGGTCGGAGCATGCTACCATCCAGCCTCACGGCCTTAAACATGATGGGTTTTTAATTTTTAACACATGCTCACCTTCAGAGGTGGTCGAAGCATGCGACCATCCAGCCTCATGGCCTTAAACATGATGGGTTTGCCGCACTGTGGGATTTATTCTTTATACCTATGCCTTTGTGTTCGTCCGCTGGGATCGAAAGTTTTGCTTGTAGCACCATTGGCTTTGTTCGTATTCTTGTTTTTGTGTCTCTCCGCACAGTCCTGTGATCCTGGTCGTGATGGGTTTAGTCTTCATACTTGCCCACCCATGAGGAATGTTCCAAACAGGAGGCCACCCAACCTGAGGGCGTGAGTAATCGACCAACCTGCCCACCCCAAGGGATATTCCAAACAAGCGACCACCCAGCCCGAGGGCCTTAGTCATGGTGGGTTTAGTCTTCACACTAGCCCACCCACGAGTAATTTTCCAAACATGATGCCACCCTGCCCGAGGGCGTGAGTACTCGACCAACATGCCCACCCCAAGAGATGTTCCAAACATGTGACCACCCAGCTCGAGGGCCTTAGTTATGGTCGGTTTAGTCTTCACACTTGCCCGCCCACGAGGAATGTTCCAATTAGGAGGCCACCCAGGTCGAGGGCGTGAGTACTCGACCAACCTGCCCACCCCAAGGGATGTTCCAAACAAGAGACCACCCAGCCCGAAGGCCTTAGTCATGGTGGGTTTGTTCTTCACACTTGCCCACCCTCGAGGAATGTTCCAAACAGGAGGCCACCCAGCCCGAGGGCGTGAGTACTCGACCAACCTGCCCATCCCAAGGGATGTTCCAAACAAGCGACCACCCAGCCTGAGGGCCATAGTCATGATGGGTTTGGTCTTCACACTTTCCCACCCGCGAGGAATTTTCCAAACAGGAGATCACCCAGCCCGAGGGCTTGAGTAATCTACCAACCTGCCCACCCCAAGAGATATTCCAAACAAGTGACCACCCATCTCGAGGGCCTCAGTCACGGTGGTTTTAGTCTTCACACTTGCCCACCCGCGAGGAATGTTCCAAACAGGAGGCTACCCAGCCTGAGGGCATGAGTAATCAACCAACCTGCCCACACCAAGGAATGTTTCAAACAAGCAACCACCCAGCCTGAGGGCCTTAGTCATGGTGGGTTTGGTCTTCACACTTGCCCACCCATGAGGAATGTTCCAAATAGGAGGCCACCCAGCCCGAGGGCATGAGTAATCTACCAGTCTTCCCACCCCAAGGGATGTTTCAAACAAGCGACCACCCAGCCCGAGGGCCTTAGTCATGGTGGGTTTGGTCTTCACACTTGCCCACCTGCGTGGAATGTTCCAAATAGGAGGCCACCCGGCCAGAGGGCGTGAGTAATTGATCAACCTGCTGTTGGGATCAATGAAGATCTTGTTATGCACAAATCACGAATTCAATAGCAAAGCGTAAACCTATGCGTAGCGGATATAATGGTTTGCGTAGAGAACTTACGGCTTAAAATTTATGGCGATCTGGCTGATCTTCTAGATGGTTGTACACAGCACACCAATAAATTTTTGACTACAAATCGTGTCCTATGATTGCACGAACAAGATCAGATCAAAAACCGAATCAAACGAGTGCAAAACGGATGAAGACAAGTTGCAGTCCTGGGACCTTGCGACGGCGCGTGAGGGCGCGTGGGTGGTCGGACCGCTGCGATCTTAGCAGTGTTGGAAAGCCCTCATCGAGATGGTCGTCTGGGTATGCTGCACGTCTTGATCTGACCTCCGATTAGTTCGGTACGACAAAATGTATTTCGTCTCACTTTACCCAATGATCTTCTCTTGTTTATCTCAAACACCTCTTAATCTTGTACCAGTGGAACAACATAGAAAATAAAACTCGAATGGGAACTGAGAGAGAGAAGAGAGGCGTGGGGCATGTTTTCCAAGATGTAGAATTCTCTTCTCTTCCCATGAGCTTAATGATGTATATATAGAGCTATAGTAGGAATCCTTTGGAGATTAGGATTGGGGCTCCCTAATTAATTAAAATACTTGTGGACCAAACCACTTATTTTAGTTAATTTAATAATATTAAATGACCACCAACATAATATTATTGCACTCCTTCTTCCTAGCTCAATTTACAATTGAGACTCCAATATTAATTACTCAATTTATCTCCCCATGTTTAAGATATAATGTCCATTAATTAATTCGATTACTGACAATCAAGAATTAATTAATTTATATTATTTCACCGAAGCTAGCACTCGTTCATCACATTATTACTATGCCGAAATGTAATCCACCTGCAGGGTTTAGCATAATAATCCTTCATGAACTCACTTCGGGGACATCATTAAACTAACGCACATAGTGACCATATAGGTCTATTGGCCCAGTTCACTAAGCCTCAACCATGTGAATCACAGTAATTAATACTACACATAGATGCTTGTTTAATATCTTACGGGTTAAGAGCACGCAGTAATTAACCAAGGCCTAGATCGTTTACGATGATCAGTATAAAATGAACTGCTACTCTCTGGGATCCTGTTCAATATATAAATATACTAGTGCAACTAATCAGTCAAGACAAACTGTATAGTTGACACTACAACCGTTCACGTTGGAGTGGTCATGTCCATCTGGGTTGTGAACCACTTATTCTTGTTTCACGAGTAACTGATAGTATGATCTTCGGTTCATCCGATGACGACCCACACTATCTAATGTAAAACAACAAAACGTAGAACTTGTTTAATCTAATATGCTTCTCATTCATAAAGGGTAAAAGTGAAATATCATCCAAAGCCAAGCTTTCAGTATATAACACTAACACCTGCCCACCCCAAGGGATGTTCCAAACAAGAGACCACCCAGCCCGAAGGGCCTTAGTCATGGTGGGTTTGGTCTTCACACTTGCCCACCCGCGAGGAACGTTCCAAACAGGAGACCACCCAGCCCGAGGGCGTGAGTAATCGACCAACCTGCCCACCCCAAGGGATGTTCTAGACAAGCGACTTCCAAGTTAGACCACACCATATACATCCTGTCATCCAAATCATACCAACATTCCCAACATAAGAAAATGTGCAATAAAACGAGTAGTACCAAAGGATAACTGAATTTCATTAACTTTTTTAGCAAACTTTGCGAGTTGCATCTTTGTTCAAATTCTCCAGCTCTCTTTGAAAAAAGGAAAAAATTTAAACATAATATTTTTTCAAATTAGCTATGTTCCATGACTTGGCAAGTGATCGGACTTCTGCATCCTTTAGAGAGTATGCTCCTCCTACATGTACTCTCTCGACCAGGTATGGTCTCTCCCAGTTTGGCTCTAGATTTCCCACGTGTTTGAGCACATCGACGCGTTTCTAGACCAACTCACCCACTTGGAGTCTATGAACTTTCACCTTCTTATCATGAGTTGCTCGCATCCTTTGTTTGTACGCTTCCACTCTGATCGCTGCTTTTTTGCGCAACTCCTCAATTGTTTCTAAAGCTGCTAACATCAAATCTTCATTTTGCTCCGAATCATATGTGCTTGACCTCTGTGATGATAACTCGACCTTCCTCTTGAGTCACACAACACAAATGCGGTCCAACATACAACCGCTTGTAAAGAATGCCTCCATGCTCAAAAAATCTGCTCACTACCTTTATCGCCCCTTCCTTCAACTCCTTTAAGATTGGGGCCCTCCAATCCTCCACCTCCTCAATCTCAACCACTTCTGCTTCGACCACACTTCTCTCTAAATGCAATAGAGTTACACTTTTGCTTTTACAATCCACCAAACTTTGAGCGATTTTTGACAACAAGTCTGCTCGACCATTCTCCCCTCGAGGGATCTGTATCAGCTCGAACGAGTCAAACTCCTCTTTCAACTTCTTCATCTCGTCCATATACTTCTGCATCTGGTCCTCCTTAACTTTAAATCCTTCCTGAAATCGCCCAACTACTAATTGAGAATCAGAATGCACTTGCACCTTTCGGGCTCCTCCCGTTATGGCTAATCTCAAACCTTTGATTACCGCCTCGTACTCAACTTCATTATTAGATATCCTGAACCCCACTTTGACCGCCTGGAACGCATTTAAGCTCATCCGCCCCATAATGATATTGTAAGATGATTCAACTCCCACCACCACGAACCTTACCATCCGCACCTTCCTCGTCTCTCCTACTCCCAATGCCACCGACAAACTCACTTCGCCCATCGGCACCACCTCTCATCCATTAAAGCCGTAAAGCGCCTGGCCACCAGTTTCAACTCTATATTTAGCTCCTTGTTAATCTATGAAAAACAATCATAAAACATTACGTCTATCGAACTCCCGGTATCAATGAACACCCTCTTCACATCAAAACCTTCCACCTCTGTCGTAATCACCAAGACATCATTGTGCGGTAACACCACTCCTTCACCATCCTCTGCCTTAAAACTTAATACAGGCATGCGAGTTGTAATCCCCACCTCCTCTCTCCTCCTCTTCATAGCTCGAGCATGCTTCTTCATGGCCTTACTCGAGTCACCATCCGTCGGCCCTCTAGAAATCATATAAATCATTCACTGTTCATAGTAGCCTCACCTCTATGCCCTCCTTTCTCTCTATCTTTCCTCGGCCTCTTCCCTCGACCATCTCGACCATCTCGATCATCCCCCTCTTCATCTCTATCACTTCTCTCTTCTGAATCCTCCCGATATCTCCTTAGTCCCTTTCTTTTTACCCTATCATGATACACAAACTCCTTCAAATGTCCCGCTCGAATCAACCTCTCAATCTCATCCTTAAAATACCTGCAATTTGATGTGGTATGACTATAGTCTCGATAAAATTGACAATAGATATCCTATCTAGGCTGAGTTGGGCCTGTAAACCTTGTCTTTGGCCACGTTACATCCTCGCCCGACATTCTATGCTCCATCGCCTCGAGCACCTCCGTCAAATCATTCTTTAAAGGTGTAAAATTATGATACCTCTGCCTCTCGAACAACAACGGCCTCCCTTGCCACCTATCATCCCTCCTCTCTTGCTTTGAGTCTCGCCCCTCTCCTCTGGACGATGCTCTTTTTGTCTTACTCCTTTTGGGCAAATTCCTCCTTGGTGATCTCCCCCTTGGTGGGATTTTCTCCTTTATTGGCTCTGGTCGAGCCACTCCCTCCAATTTTGAGAACTCCACTTCCATCTCCTCCAAGTTAATATACTTCCTGCGCTGCTTCAAGACATCCTCATATGATCGAGCAGGAGTCTTTGCCAATGAGGTTCGGCAGGGTCCTGCTCGAAGACTCCTTATCAACCCTCCTACTTTCACCTCATCCGACGCCGAGTGTACCTCCAAACATGTTTGATTATATCAAGGAACATACTTCCTCAGCAACTCTTTCTCTCTCTACCTCATCGCCATGAGAGTTAAGTATGTCTTCTCCTGGGCCACCGCGCTCTAGTACTGATTTGTAAGTTTGCTGGCAAAATCCTTAAAGTCCGCGATCGACCCAGGGGGTAACTGATGGAACTAATCAAGCGCTCCTCCACGCAAGGTCGATAAAAATGCCCTGCAACACACAGAATCATAATACCCATGCAACACAGCCATATTTTCAATAGCTGATGCATAAGGTATATGACTCATCCGTTCTCTTTCTTCAGGTGTCTTTGGAGACATCGTCTTAGAAAGTGAAACCCCATGACTCATTGGAATATATCCACGTTTGGATTCTTCCATACTAAACCTTTTTAGTACCTTATTTATGTACGTAGATTGGGATAGTCCGATCATCCTTTTAAATCTATCTCTATAGATTTTTATCCCTAGGATAAAAGATGCTTCTCCCAAATCTTTCATGGAGAACTGTTTAGACAACCATGTCCTTGTTGACTGCAACATTCTTATATCATTCCCAATGAGTAGAATATCATCAACATATAGAACAATAAATGCAACTGCATTCCAACTAACCTTCTTATAAACACATGGTTCATCTGAATTCTGATGAAAACATTTTGATCGTTTCATCAAACCGAATGTTCCAACTCCTCGAATCTTGTTTAAGTCCATAAGTAGACCTTTGAAGATTAGAAACCATTTGTTCGCTCCCATTGAATATGAAACCCTGCGGCTGTTTCATATAAATGTCTTCCTTAATGTTTCCATTAAGAAAAGCAGTTTTCACATCCATTTGTCATATCTCATAGTCATAATACGCAGCTATGGCTAGCAATATCCGAATAGGTTTAAGCATTGCTACTGGTGAAAAAGTTTCCTCATAATCAATTCCTTTTTTTTTAGTATAACCTTCAGCAACCAGTCTTGCTTTAAAAGTATTTACTTCTCCATCTCCATCACGTTTTCGTTTGTAAACCCATTTACGTCCTATGGGTACAATACCCTGTGGTGGTTCAACCAAAGTCCATACTTTGTTTGAATATGATACTTTGTTTGAATACATGGAATCTATCTCGGATTGCATCGCTTCTTGCTATTTATCTGAGTCAATGTCCGACATTGCCTCATCATAGCTTATTGGATAATTATCCAAAAGGAGTCCCTCTTCATTGTTCTCTAACAATAGGTATAGCCTCTAAGGCGCCCTAGAAAACCTTTAGATCTCCGAAGAGGTTGTGTTATAGATGGTCCAGTCTCTACTGGTATGTTATTTGTGGTACTTTGTGGAATTTCTTGTGGTTCTTCATTAAGTTCTATGACTCCACTATTCTTTGAGAGAAACTCTTCTTCTAAGAAAGCAACATTCCTCGAAACAAACACCTTTTTTTTTTAGAGGGATCATAGAAATAGTATCCAATAGACTCTTTTGGATACCCCACAAATTTACATAAGATGGATCTCATATCCAACTTACCTCCCACTAACTGCTTCACATAAGCAGTACAACCCCACACTTTCATATACTTGTACGAGGGTGTTTTGCCACACCATATCTCATAAGGTGTGCTGGGTACAGCTTTACTCGGCACTCTATTCAAAATATGTGCTGGTGTTTCTAAAGCATAGCCCCAGAATGAAAGAGGTAAACTAGTGGAACTCATCATTGATCGAACCATGTCTAACAATGTTCGATTCCTCTTTTCTGAAACCCCATTGAGTTGTGGAGTTCCAGGAGGTGTCCACTGTGAAATAATCCCATTATCTCTTAAATAATCAAGAAACTCATTGGTCAAATATTCACCTCCTCGATCCGATCGAAGAACTTTAATACTACGACCAATTTGTTTCTCCACTTCATTTCTGAATTCTTTGAACTTTTCAAATACTTCAGATTTGTATCTTAATAGGTATACATAACCATACCGTGAATAATCATTAGTAAAAGTTATGAAGTAGTGGTAGTTCCCCTTTGCACTAACATTTAGTGGTCCATAAATATCTGTATGGATCAAATCAACCAGACCTTTAGCTCTCTCCATGTAACACCCTGGATTTGATTAATAAAGGAGAATACTAACTTTTGAGTTAAACTATCCTTTGTTAATAAATAATCATGTTAAAGTTCAAGTCTAAGTTAGTCAGTCCAGTTAATTTTATTAACTGAGTCAAATTCAGTAATATAAATTGCGTATTAATTCCGTAATGTTCATGTCATGTTCAGAATATTTATCAAGTATTGAATTTCACGTGCTTTCAGTTAATTCATGTTTAATTGCTCGATAAGTATTTTATCGAGCATAAGTTCATTAATCATGTGCTAATAGTGCAATCAGGTGAGCTAATCGGCCATTAAGCATGTACTTAGCCGAGTACCATATGTCGTGAGTGTCATTAGGCCGGCATAAGCATTCCTATGCACGACATTAGCAAGATCGTGCATAGGCTCATGTAGCACGCCATTAGTATGCCTAAGCACGCTTAGCAAGCCTAAGCCGTGTTTAGTGCACATCATGGCCGAGAGTTTAAAGCTCCTAAACCTTCACGTGAAACACTATCATGACCAGGTACACATGGAAGCTTGAGAGTAATTTAAGGCATGACTAAGCCAAGCACTTGGTGACTAAGCACTCAAGTGGCCACCTTAGGCCTTGCGCAAGTAGCAAGTGGCGCAAGCCTATTGGCTATGCCCTTGCCATACATTATTCACCTAAATTCAGCATCCTTTACGGTCTTTATAATCAGGTATTGGGGGTGAAAATTCAGTTCATGTCTAAGCTACACACTTAGCTCATTATAAGTAAGATTAATTATAAACACACGCAAGCACAGAGGTGAAGGAGCATGCCTGTTCTTGGGAAATCCTCTGAGCACCTGAGGAGGTAACTTCATCCTCAACCTCCTTTCATGCTAATTATCATGTTAAGTTCAGTTTATCCAGTTCATGTCAAGAAATTCATAAAACATCAAGTTATGTTCGGTTTGGGCAATTTTAGACCATGACCGAGTAAAGTTCATATTTATCCAACAACTCCCGTGCAAATCAGGTTCAGTTGATCATGTTATGTCATCATGTGTTCAACCTAGAGAGATAGGATGAGATAGGTCATGGTTTTGTCCATGATTTGGCCTAAGGAAGTCGATAGCGCATGTAGCGCACGCCCACGGGTCATCTTATGCCCTATCATGCTATCTTTCAGTGTAATCATGTTTGTTCGAGCAAGTCATGTTAAATTGATGATTATATGCTATTTCATGTTCAGTCAAGCCTTGATTGTCAAGGCAAAGTGAAGTTTGGCCGAGGATTGGCCTCAAGCCGTAGGCTACGCTCGTAGCGCACGCCACGGCATACACCTTTTAGTTATCGAGTAAAAGGTGTCGTAATGCATGTATGTTTGTAAGACGTCGCGCATAGCCTGATCGCAATTTCAGTTCGTTGGCTGGGCTTGTGCCCATGAGCAGGTCATTCCACACGCCAGTGCACGTTAGCAGTCTTCGTGCACGCCAGTAGCGCCTCGCGCACGCTGGCCAGCCTCAGTTCACGCCGACGCGCCCGACAGCGCGCCAGCATGTCAGTAAGGCCTCGGCCAGTGCCCGGTAGCACGACCGAGCGCCCAACCACCCCAGCACGCGCGAGCAGTGTTGCCCGCGTACCCAGTTGCCTGCCCGTGGCGCACAGCAGCACCCGACAGTGTCAGCGCATGCCAGTGACGCAGCCAGCGCGCACGGTAATGACCAGTCACAACCAGTAACGCCCAGTAGCCATTGGCAGTGCATAGCAGCACTCCAACAGCCATTCCTTGTGCACGCATGGTGCCAGCCACACCCGCCAGCGCTAGTACCTAGCCCAGCCAGTGCAAGCTAGTGCCAGCAGCAACCGGCAGTGCCCAAGCTGCGCCTGGTGCACACGCACGACTGTGCTGGTGGCCAGTCAGTGGACGACCACCCGACAGCAGTAAACCGGTGGTCTGGCCAGACCGGTTCAGACTGGGAGCTGACCGGTTTAGACCAAATCAGCATGTATTTAAGTATTTCAGTCCCGGTTCATGTTTAAATATCATTTTCAGTTAAATCTCGGATCTGGTCCAGTTCAGTAAATTTATGTCAGTTCAGTTCTATGTTTAACCAGTTCCGGTTAAACCGGTTAAGGTTAGATGTCATGTCAAGTTCCATTTAAGTTTCAGAATCAGTTAGTCGGTATCAAGTACAGTCAGTCAGTACCAGGTTTAGTTCAGTCATGATAAATCATGTTCAGTATGTTCAGATTTTTAGTCAGTTAAATTATCAGTGCAATCAGTCCAGTCCAGTAATTCCAGTCAAGTTCAGTTTTATTAAGTCCTAATTCATGTCTGTAAGATCAGTTAAGTCATATCAGTTCAGTCGAGCATCTTAGCAGCTATTTTAATGAATCTGAGCATAGTACTTAGTATTTGTTTATATATTTTACAGTTTGACCAATCAGCAGCTATCAGCACTTACATTTTTAGATCAACAGTTCAGGTGGGGACTCAGACAGAGTATTACATTGATTATAATTACTCTACCATGTTTGAGGTATGTATTATCAGTTCAGTATCTGCTTGGAATGGTTGCCAGTCCATTCTGGGTTCTAGTGGCCTTATCTGCCCACTAGAGTGTGTACATGGTGTCCGGTATTTTGTACCGGCAGATGTATCAGACAGGTGATGTTTATCACGATCAGTATCAATATCAGACCGGTATTCATTTCAGTTTCATTTCATGCCAGGATCATGTTATTGTTATTATGTTCGCTGTTTACTTTAGTATGAGTTCCTACGGAGTACAGTGGTACCCACACCCCAGTTTTATCATGTTTTTCAGGTCATGAAGTCGGATCAGAGGAGTGAGCTGCTGGATGGATCGGATATGCTTATAAAGTTTAAATTACCTAAGCTTTATACTTATAAAGCTTAAATTATGTTTTGTACAGTTTGAATTTGGCATAGCAGTGCCGTTATTATTTTCAGATAACTTGTTTTCACTATCACGGTACTGCTATCCAATTTCACCACTACAGTTTCCGCTGATGATTCACTGTTCGTCATGCTTAGCCTTTTGTCAGTCAGCGAACTGTTAGTTCGTTTTGCTAAGTGATTTCCAAACCAGTCATGTATTATGTCAGTCATGTATTATGGTAGCACTCCGAATCAGTATTTCGCAAATGTAAAATGTTTTATTATGAATAATTTTGCGAAACAGTGCACTCTGATATTTATGGAAAAGCGGGGTGTTACACTCCACTTGTCCAACAAATGGTGACTCAGTCATTTTACCTTTAAGACATGATCCACATGTAGGCAACCTTTCCTCTCCCCTAAGGTCGAGTTTTGGTCCTAATTTGTGAATTATTTTTTCAGATATATGACCTAATCTAGCATGCCAAATTGTGAATGAACTATGATTATCAAATTTCTTTTTATTTTGTTGAATAGTTAGCATGGGACTTTGTGGTGTAATGGTATATAACCCATTTGTCAAATTTCAGGAATATATAAAAGTTGTATTTTTAAAAATGGAACATCTTTCATTCTCAATAACGAACTTAAAACCTTCTCTATCCATTACTGAATAGAAATAATGTTTCTTATAACATCCAGAACATACAAACAATTTGTAAGACAAAGTTTTACATCATTATTTAAAGCTAGATAAACAGTCCCAATTGCTTTGGCAGCAAATCTTGATCCATTGCCCATCCTTAGGATTGTTCATCGTCTTCTAGCTTATTACTTCTTGCCATCATCTGCATATCATTGCAAATATGTGAGCCACAGCCGGTATCCAATACCCAAGAAGAATCGTTAACTGATAAGTTAACTTCAACAAAATAAATACTTGAACTTTTTAGGCTAGCAAGATACTCCTTCCAGTTCCTCTTCCAATGCCCAGTTTTACCACAATGATAACATTCATGACTGGACTGAGAATTAACCTTCTCTTTGTTCTTTCCTTTATTGTTATTTGCCTTTTTGTTGGGTTTGTTGAGATCCTTTCCCTTCCCCTTTCTTTTCTTAGACCTTAGAGTCTTTCATCCAAAAGAAGATCCAACAAGAAGCACCGGCTTATACTTTTTAATAGTAGATTCAGCCGCTTTAACATGTTTACTAATTTAGGGAGAGAAGTCTTCATATTATGCATGTTAAAGTTAACAACAAAGCTGTCAATGACGGTGACAGAGATTGCAGCAAAAGGTCCACATAGAGTTCATTATCCATAATGACTCCAAGGGACGAGAGCCTTTCTATAAAAGCTATCATCTTCAGCCCATGGTCATGAACTAAAGAGCTCTCAGTCATACGACACCTGAAATGCTCATTAGATATCTGATATCTAATTTGTCGAGTCCTATCACTATACAACTCTTGTAGATGAAGGAGAATTTCAGAAGCATTATCCAATAATTCGTTCTGTCTCTGTAACTCATTTGAAATTGATGCTAACATGTAGCACCGAGCTTGGATATTGTCATCAGTATGACGTAAGTATTCTCCATACTATTCAGAAGTCTGATCCTCAGATGGAGGTGGAGGGGCTCTGTCCAATACATAGTCCCTCTTTTCAGACTGTAGAACAATTTTTAGGTTTCTCAGACAGTCATTAAAATTGTGTCCAGTTAATTTGTTTTGTTCAAGGATATTTGCAATTGGATTCTTAGCCATTTTAGTAGAGTGATCTACAAAACAAACGAAGCAGAAAATAGTCAGACTATGGAATTTATATTCATTTAATATTAGGTCTTTCATATTAAATGTCTCCCACTATTTAATTAAAACCTCATTTTAATTATGAAAATCTAATTTTCATAGTGGGCTTGAAGTCCAACAAAATTATTTCATATCCCAATTTTATGAGTACTCATGAAACAATTTTATCGGTAGTCAACTTTTGACAATTGTATCACTATACAACCTTCAAGATGTTTTGCCTCACTTTTTCTTATATACCTCAATTTTATGACCGTATATATTACTCAGTGTCAAATCAAACCTATCAAACATTCATGATAACGACCCACCAGAATGTCCCACGACTCATGGTCAACATAAAGAGGAATCCGTTTCACGAGTATCACTATACTTAGTAGGGATCACAGCTTTCGACACAAAACCACCCCACGACTCATGGTCGGTGATAAAGCATCGTAGCATCTCATGTCGTCTACTTTTGATGGAAGGCCTGGATTAATAAGTTTCAACTTATTTTTATCCATTTTTTATTTGATATAGAATTAATCAAATTAATTCTTTACTTTAGATCTCATCAATTACCATCTTTACGTTTTTTTATTCACCGCATTATTCATCGCATGAATAACAAGCATAAATAAACCTAACATACATCTAATGCATGCATACGGTGGGATGATCATGTCCTTGCCTATACGACCCATTCAAGCCAAAATGGGTCTATGACTATGTACGTGATAAAACAAATAAATAGAACTACTTCTATTACAATTTATTTTATCTACCCGTACAAGCACAGGCGTTCGAGATTTACAACTTGTAAAATTACCCACACATGCGTGGGCCTTTCGCATCGAACGGTCTCCACCTTGATCTAATCTTTGTAACGATACAAAAATTTAAAATTTTACAAATCATAATTCAAGAGACTCGCAGGTCTCGATAAATTACATTCGTTCAATCATATTGAATAAAATGCAACATTCAATCATATTGAATAAAACATGCAAACATTCAATCATATTGAATAAAAAATGCAATCATTCATACATTATGAATAAAAGGCTCATGATCATCCCTAAATTAACCATTCATCACATGAATTCAACATATAAATTCACCAATTTAATATGTTGATATAGTAATGTCTTATATTAAGTCAAAACAGCTCTTTCTGATCATCTGATCAGTCACACGACTCATGTGATAAGTCACACGACTCGTGTGGCTCACTCACACGACTCGTGTGAAAAATACGAGAGTGACATTGAAAAATTTTGGAAAAATTTTACGTCACACGACTCGTGTCACACCTCATACGACTCGTGTTAGGTGATACGACCAGTCACACGACTCGTGTGACTTCTCACACGCGTCGTGTGACCCCACACGACCGGTCACACGAGTCGTGCCATCCTGCACAACTCGTGTTTTCGAATACTCTATTCGATTTTTTATCCAGTTCCTGTTTTTAATAAATTTTCAAATCAAAATCTGATACCACTGTTGGGTTCGATATACAGTACAGAACAGAGTTTGCAGCGGAATTTAAATTTTTTATAAGTATTTATCTTATAAATACTTATTCCGTACATACGTATAACGAGATAACGAATAAGCATTATTTAAAATCCAGTAACTTTTACTAATTTTGATTTGATATGTAATTTTAAATAAAATTACCTTTGTTCTTGAACTCCTTCAAAATCGAACATGGATGAGGAAATCAATTCCCGGTTTGGTAACGTCCACTTCTTGATGTTACTCGCTTTAGGAATTCAAACGTCTTCCCTCTAAGAGTATCCACCTTTTGAAGTCCGGTTCCGACAATAGTTTCTTCGCTAGTAGAAACTACTCGGTTTTATTCAATAAGTATGGAATATATATATTTATAAGGAAATTTTTCTATAACTCTTTCTTGTATTATCACTCAACTCTTTGAATGATTTTTCTCTTGGAAGAACTTAGCTCAAAACTTAGCAATTAATGTGCAAACATTTTGCACCTATTTATACTAAACATTTTAGCATAAAATAATCAATATTTGATATTTATTTATTAAAAAAAAAATTAGATTTTATTTAAATAATCATACCAAATATTGACTTTTAATTAATAATGTGGAGTGGTTTATAACCACCATCAACCACCATTATTTTGTCTCTTCATTATTTTAATCTTTAATTATACTAAAGATAAAATAATAAAATAATAATTCTTGAAAATATTTTTCAAGACTTTATTAAAATAATCTTTTTCTTCCAATTTCCTTATTTAACAATCATATTATTATTTGGATTTGAAATTTAAAATCCAATTCTAAATTCCATCTATTAATTAGTAATTCCATTAATTACTAAATTAATATCAAAAATTCAATTAATCAATCCAATTAATTAATTTAATATATTCTATTAATTAATATCTAATCAAATTAGATTTATCAATTAATTCTAACTCTTTAGAATTACTATTTGAATTTTACCTTCATTCAAAAAATTGGTGTGACCTTTTAGGTTCACAATTAATACTAGTAGTGGGTTTAGAACTCTTTGTAATTTGAGTTAATCTTATTAACTCTTATTCATGAATTAACTCTTTAATTCAAGAACCCACATATCATGGGAATATCTAGCAAGTAGCATGAATCTAGTATTATGTGAATAGTGAGTAAACCTATTTCAATTACAAGTCCGTACATGTAAAATCCTTTCGACATCCAATTTCCCGATTAAATCTTTAGGTATGATTTTGTCGAAACCCAAATTGATTTAATAGCTATGATTTTCCATTTCAAGTTTAGTAATTCGTTTATGAATCTCTATTCATCCCGCCTTGGCCAAGGACTTTGAATTACTAACTATGAAACACATAGGAAATTTACTATATCTTCATAAGTGTCGAATCTTTTATTGGCCACTAACAAATTTCCATACATATTAATATAACACCAAAAATATCTCTTTATACGATTGTGCTAGCAATTAAAAGGATAAATTAAAGTAAAATATAATATGCACAAAGTTACCATTGTGCCTCAAGTCTAAGGATTAATCATGTACTATTGTAACATGAAAATTCTTATTCGACATGATAAACTTTCGTTAAGAATTTTCATACGGTCAAGTTCAGTGAACTTGTTCTCTAACAAGCACCCACATATATGTATTTGCGTCCCACGCTAATGTTGATGGAATGCAACATTCTTATCCGATAAGCATACATACTATGTGCAAGTCTTTTCCGAATTTATTTGATATCTCATCTCGAAACATCCAACAACTTGGAACTGTATTTTAAGATCACAACTTTCAAGATATGTTCCATGATCACCATCTCTATGCATAACCATATCTTATAGCTATAAGTGATCTAGGGACATTATCTTAAGTGCAAATATATGATAAATGCTTACTCTTAAAATAAAGTAATGCCTTTTATTTAATATAATTCCAATAGAACGTATTTACAAGTAGAATACATCCAATCCGATTGGAACGTCGGTATTGTAACGCCCCAAAGATTTTTAAAGACATTTCCGGACTTATCCAAAAATCTTGTTTTAAAATTTCGAAACCATTTATCAATTTATAAAACATTTGGCGCTACTCGAGAACTTTTCAAAGTTAAAACACATAATCAGCACAGAGAAAACGAGAATATTCTGCATAATTCAAGTTCCAGGACTAAATTTCAACATATCTAGCAATAGGATTGTCAACATAATCCAAAGTAATAAAAATAATCCACATGGTTCAACAGTTCAACCAATCCCAAAAGCAATAGGGAAAAATAACAAAGTCTGATAGTCTCAACATAAATATCAAAGCATGCGGAAGCAATATAAAACAACAATAATGTTTGACCATCCACTTGTCTTCAGCCTCGTCATGCCCAACACGTGCTTAACCTGTATCCGTGAAGAGCATGTGGGAATGAGCACAAATATAAATGAGGTGCTCACCACTATGCATAATATATTGCTAAGAAACCTATACTAGAGTCATATGCAAGTACATGGCCAAAAGACATATCAAACTACTCTCCTACTCATCACTATACTCATGTGCACACCTATCATAAGCCGCCAGGGGT
>CACSLK010015510.1:172788-183017 GCA_902706635.1 Striga hermonthica
ATGGCTCGCAACTTGCTGCACCGCCTGTGCCGCCGCGGCCGCCGCTATTCTTTGCATCTCGTCTCGGGTCATTGCCACCATTTGTTGGCCAGGAGTTTGTACGGCTGCTTGCGGTGGCACTCCTCCTTGCACCAGCACTCCTCCCTGCCGTTGCGTTAGATCTAATGGTGGTGGTGGAGGCATCGCCGCCGCTGCTGCTACACGAGCTTCCTGGGCCTGACTGGAACTGGCATCTCCTCCGGGAATCACCGGCGTTACTCCGACACCTTGAAAGTTAGGTGCGGGAGTGACAGGAGTCTGCGATGGGCCGAAAAATCCTGGAGGTGGGTCGTGCCCCAACAACCTGGTCGTCGTCCAAGCTTCATCGAACGTCGACTGCAAATTTTTAGGAATTCCGTCCGCCATTAGCTGAGCTTCAAACACAACTTTTTGAACAAAGAATCCCCACAGACGGCGCCAATAATGCAAGTGTAAGCGTCCGGGTCCGGTTTGGAGTAGATCGGTTCTTGTCCTCGCTGGTAGAACGCCAGGAACCTGTAAACAACTCTCACACCGGGGGTTGGGTCCGGTGAAGAGCCTCCGATGCTTAAGTCAGTATGAGTATACTGGAATTTAGAGAATGAATAGAATATATTTTGGAAGAAAGGCTCATCCCCCTTTTTATAGGGGTGAGATACCTGCTCTAATAACTGCCCGGATAAGGATGAGTTGGCTGCCCATGCTGCCCGTCCGTACTCTGACACGCCGCGCACATGTCAGAGGTGGCGCAGGGCGTTGGGAGCTGTCAGAGGTGGTTATCGCTATCACCCAATATATTGTCGACACGTGTCCTTCCTGCACATGGGGTAAATATTCTCCTGAGTTTCAGTTAGGGGCTTTTACGCGCATCTGCAACCTACGCGCATGTGACTAGGTCGATCACGGGCCCCTCAATTATGAGCTCCTCGAATAGGTTGCTCGATCCCGCGTCTAGTCGAACAAGGGGTTGCTCGATCATATGTCTGGTCGAGCAATGGGTTATTCGATTACGGGATTAGTCGTGCAATGGGTTGGTCGATCGACTGCCTAGTCGACTGTTTAAATGATCGATCCTCTTGTCTCTTGCTCTGGCCTCCTCCTAGCTTGGTCTTCTCGACCGGCTGAGCTGACCGGTTTGGCCTTGTGCATATAATATCCCATATCATTCATCTTGTTAAGAAACATATTAAATACAAAATCAACTTATTCATCTTGTACAAAATTAACATATTCATCGTGTTAATAAGCATGTTCATCTGAGAAAGAAATATGTTTATCTTATAATTTAACATATTCAATTGATAATAAAACATATTCATCTTATAACATAACATGTTCATCTTATAAGTTGGCATGTTCATTTTACAAAGAAACATATTCATCATGTTAAGAAACATATTACGTACAAAATCACCTTATTCATCTTGTACAAAATCAACATATTCATCGTGTTAATAAATATGCTCATCTGAGAAAGAAACATGTTCATCTTATAATTTAACATATTCAGCTGATAATAAAACATATTCATCTTATAACATAACATGTTCACCTTATAACATAACATGTTCATCTTATAAGAGTTCACGAGCAATGCATCTGACTAAGGGGCATTGGACCTCCCTTGGTCTGAGTACAACAAATTAAACCCCATCCATGAGCCCTTGGTCTGAATGGAAAGCATAGCTTTTGTGTCTATCTTTTCTGTTATGTTGGGCTACTCACATAACTCTCGTACCATTGTGTTGAAAAATGCTTCTTATATTGATAAATTATCGTATTGTGTTCTAGGGAAGCATGGCAGAAACTGGGTGCCACGCCCTGAAGAAGCAATGGAGAAGTCATTGGCATTATTACTGAGTTATACCCTACTTGGGTTGCTGGTGCTGTCACCATGAGATTTCTTTCGTTTTCTTTTTAAATTCGCCCGATTTGTAGATTCATTTGCACTTATCTTACTTGTCGTTGGCCAATTTTCTTTTTGTGTGTTCTGTAGTAGAAGAAAAAAGATGAAGGGAGAAGTGACACACATAATGCAGGTTCCCAAGGGCAGATGGGACCTATTTTTAGTTGCTTCATATATGAGGAGGAATCTGGATCTGAACTGTAAGTTGTTCTTAGGGGTGTTTATCTTGACATGTATTTGGGCAAAAGACTAATTACTGTTAATTTTCTTCATCACTGTGACCTTAGAAGTAGAGAAGCTGAGTTTTTATATCTACTCTCTTCCGGAAAACGGATGTTATGCATGCCTTTGCATGAGAAGGGGATGAAGAGAAGTTGCTTCATTGCATAGAGAGTGGAAGCCTAATCATGAAATTAACTCAACCCTCATTTCCGATCCCCCGTGCGCCAAAGTCAAGCTCGGGCAGCCACATGAGAGGGCCTTTTAAAAAGGGTATTCTGTTCATGGTTGGTGGTGAAAATTATGTGGAGTATGCGACCTTGCAAGAGCTTGTCCATTGCCAACGGCCTCCCATGAACGTCATCTAGGGTACTTCCGAGATTCTCACGGGGGTGAATGTTTGTCGAGCAGCTTGCCCTGTTGGGCCTAAAAATGGGTGTTGTAATATCACTTGTGAGTTGTCCCACATTGATTCTATAGGAAAAATGAGTCTAGTATATAATCCTAGTGGGCTACTTCTCCCATCACCAATTGGTTTTGAGATGGAACTTCACTATGGTGCACCTAGGCTCACCCTCTTACAGTGCTCTTCATCTGGTGGGACCGCACTCTCTTCCCCCATTCTAACATGGTAACAGAGCAGGTCTGTCATAGGACCTGCAATGACTCTCTCTACCCAGCCTGCTCTAGGCTTGGACTTATTCTTCTACCCGGCCTGCGATGTGGGCTTGGGCTTACGAAGGACTCACAAGTGAGGGGGCGTGTTGGAATATCACTTGTAAGTTGTCCCACATTGATTCTATAGGGAAAATGAGTCTAGTATATAAGCCTAGTTGGCTACTCCTCCCATCACCAATTGGTTTTGAGATGGAACCTTACTATGGTGCACCTAGGCTCGCCCTCTTATAGTGCGCTTCATTTGGTGGGACTGCACTCTCTTCCCCCATTCTAACAATGGGTTTGGGAGGCGGTTATAATGCAAGCACAATCAAATAGACTTTGTTTTTTCTTGCTCTAATGTCAACGATGTGGTTGTGCTTTTGCAATTTTTGCGGCTGAATTTTTCTTATTCGAGTCTGTTGTGACGGTAGCTATTCTTCTGTCTTACCTCTGGTTGTCGATGGCCGACTTTTATTGCTCTGGAAAGTACTTTGAGATGATTTTGACTTTACTGAACTTGGGAGATAGTATTGTTTGAAACTTGTGTGTTCATAGTTATAGATATGGTGATTATGTATTTGTTGTAGTATATAGTCAATCTGTGTAATTCTACAGGATATTGCTTTGGTTATATCCTTTTGTGCTATGAAAGACTAAATTCAATTTCATTTGGGTATGTGTTATTTTTTTATTTTGTTGGTGGATATCTTTGCCTTTTGGTGTTTTCTGTGCACCTCGTCATTTAAAGTGGAGATGGATTATGTGAACAAATAAATGGAGACATAATAGAAGTTTCCAGGTGATTTATATTTGAGAAAAGAGATAAAAGCCATCAAATTGGTAAGGGGTTTTAGTGGATTGCATGTGAAGAAATCAATTTGCATGTACAAGTTGTTTGTGGTAAAATTTGGGCACCCGGTGAATGTGATATATTCCTCGTCTCTTTATCCCTCAGACCTAATTTCACGTTTTAAACTAGTGTTGTAATCAAACTTAACGAACCATGCTTGAGCATTTCGACAACGTATTCGATTAGTTCAGACACTGTCCTTTTTCGTTCATTTCTCTTCTCGAGCAACAAATATTAATCAAGTTGGTGATGTCAATAGCCCTTATAATGTAATATAAATTTGTCTAAATCATATATTACTTTAAAAATTTAATATTATCCTAAATAAATGTTCTATCAATGCCATTTTAATAAAACTTTATATGAAAATGAGATGAAAAAGTAGAACAAATAAAAGTAGCATCTATACATTACCATCTATACATTACCTTGCACTAGTAAACAATCATAACAAGATATCAAACCACACTGCAAAATCTGATTTTTTTTTCTCCATTACAGAACTCTCCCTAATGATAATCGCATAAGGATCCTAATTCGCACTCCTATCTTCTTGAGGTATATTTTATTGCGTTCGTCCCATATTAGGACAAGTGCAACTCCCTTTATTATTCTTCCATTCGGCCCCGCATGTATAGCAAAACTCATGGCCACACTTTTTATTTCTCACAAATATTTTTCATCAAAAATCTTTTATGATTCTGCGCATCGGATGAAAATTTTACCAGCGAACAGTAGTTAAAATGCAGAAAATGCTGACTATATATCCCATTATCAAATTTTGTAGTTTTTGATGTCAAAATTAAAGTTCACTGCAATCAAAGTGGGGTCTTTCTTTTAAGTGGGTGGGTGGGGCCATCTTTAGTTGTGAACCAAATGAGAAGATTAGACAAAGTAAAACAGAAGAAGATCCAATTATTTTGGTACAAAGGCTAGGTATATAAAAGTGCCATTTTTGTTTGGGTGAAGCAGTACCTAAGCATTTCCTCTCACCATTTGTTCTAAAGAACATGTCACACCAATATCAAGTTTTTAAACAAATTAATAACAACAAACCTGCAATAAATATGGTAGTATCCTTCAGAAAGTGAAACCATAAAGTTGCATTTAGGACACTGACGCCACTTTTTCTGATTAGCCAAACCCTTCAGTTTCTTATCCTCCTTACCTGGGTAGGGATTTGGTCCTTTGAAATCAAAGCAACTCATATTTTCATGCCAGTCGACTTTACATTTGATGCAGAAAAAGCCACTACATTTGGGGCACTCTGTGGCCCCCAGTAGTGATCCTCGAAGCTTGGTTTTTGAAAAAAATGCCGAACACTTAGGGTAGGTACAATAAACCTTCTCGGCTGGAGAAATAGAAGATTCCTTCACGCGTTGGCTCAACACTAAAATTTGATACTCGTACACCAAGTGTCTAGAGTTGCACGTAAATATAACAAGCAGACAGTAAAGAAGATTCAATCAATTGCGGAAGCAGTTTTCACTAAGAATTAAACCTTCAGGAGAGCGTCCCAATCTCCCTTCAGATATTTTTCACTAATGTGAACAACTCAAACATCATTCAAGGGTTTACAGTATAGACTCCCTCTACACTCTACTTAAATAATGATTCACACAACTACTTATCTGACCACAACTCCCTTGTGGATTTTCTAATTCGAATCCCTCGAACTATATCAGAATGAACCTCCGAACATTATGTGACAGACTCTCAGAATACAAAATGCATATGAAAAATCTCACTCAGCTCAATACACAATGAATAATTTTTTTTTTTCACAACGATAGATTTTATAACATCCGAACAGAGTATTTACGAAAGCTGCAACCAAGCAGAATGACAGAACCACCAACAATGGTGATCTAACTAAAAAAACAAAAACCCATTTCATTAACCTATACTTGGCATGAGCAGAAGTCAAGGAGACCAAGATAGGTTAGTGAAATGGTAATGCTAATACTAGAAAGCATCCACAAAAAGATAGACTAGCCACTGAACCAAAGGACCTAGCTAGCCTACCACTACAAACAATCGAACCAACCTAGAACAACAAAAGAAAAAAAAAAGACAACAATCCTCAAACAAAATGCCTTTGCTGCCCCTAGATCAAGGCCTGACCAAATAATCAGCTTCTAGCCAAGCAAATGAAGCAGTTTGGGCTTTTGTGAATTCAGGGAGCCAGTGATATCACAATCAATACTCTAAAACCAAAGAAATATGAATCTCAAAGATATATATAAAAAAAAAAAAAGTAGCTCTCCACATCTGCATCGAGCTCCTTTTATCCTCTGGCTTCAACATGGTAAGTCCCTCCTTTTTCTTTTCAGCCAAGTCAATTATAAACATGGTAGGTTATTATTTTTGGAGTCAGTGATCTTTCTTT
The DNA here is from genome assembly GCA_902706635.1 of Striga hermonthica. Taxonomy (NCBI): domain Eukaryota; kingdom Viridiplantae; phylum Streptophyta; class Magnoliopsida; order Lamiales; family Orobanchaceae; genus Striga; species Striga hermonthica. The sequence continues at coordinate 178,831 of CACSLK010015510.1, forward strand.
CTCATATTTTAGGAAGTTGAATCTCATCCTTGATTTTATTGACATGCCCAATATAACCACACTTTATTAGATAATTAATATTTAATATATAACAGAATTTTTATCCAACTATAAACAAACTTCCCTTAAATACACTCATAATTTTCTGTATGCTTTGAATCCAGAAGGTTCATCGATTTATTGCCAATGTTTAGAACTTACAATCTCCCCCTTTAGCAAATAAATCGAAAACCATGAACTTGCAAGGCAACCTAATACATATGTTGTTCTTAGGAACAACTTAAAATGCCTGAATAATACGATATTAGTTCACAGAATATTCCATAGGGGTTCAGCAAACGCAAGATAATAAGGCATAAGGAAAAAAAGTTCAACCAGCCACACAAAACATAATTTTTTAACAAAACATAAATGAATATCCATCCTTCAGCTAAGCATATTCTTCCTCTTCAAACTCGTTCCCTGAACCTTCTTCAGTTTCCTCCTCGGACTCTTCTTCGTCATCTTCCTCTTCCTCATTCTCAGCATCAGAACCGGCTACTTCCTCTTCTTCTTCTCCCGAACCTTCATTTTGATACCAACTTTGAAAAGAATAGCACAAATGGTTAACGGATAAGGCATCAATTTGTGGGGGCTTGGAAATTTCCGCAAATGACACCACGGAATCAAAGATTACTGAACCAACATCAAAAGGAACACCATTGAGAATTTGGTATATGACGCGAGCCTGAATATGAGTTAAAAACTGTTTGTGTGAAGTCGGTGTCCAATTCGATGCTCCAATTTTTTGTAGAGCATTCGCAGGTGGAGTGAGACTCTTGACAAACAGTCCTGGAGCAAGCCACTTATTCAATGTCCCACCAGTCAGAGTGTGGGAAACTTCATCAAGATCATCAGTGAGTGGAGAGAAAGTGGAACTTTCAGCCATACCTAGTATAAAGTTAATCACATATGGAGAAAATAGAACGACACTATTCCGAACAAAAACTTTATGAAACTTCATGGATATGGGGTCAGAAACAGAGGTAGTCAGGTTCGAGTAGAATTCAGCAACAAGTTGAGGACAATATTTACCCACAGACGTCGCAGAACCTTCAAGACCAACCTTTTTCAGCAGTTCAAGCAAGCCAAGTTGTTCAATGTTTTCACCAACTATCGTCCTCTCAGGACGAAATTTCATTTGAGAAATTATACCAGAAAACAAGTTTCAGACATAAGAGTGTAATATTTGCGAGAGAAAGCGTTACCAATATCAAGTGGAGTATCTGAACCATCACCTTCAACATCATCGATGATTTTCTGTTCAACAGCAGGGGAACTTTCCTTGGCAGTCGTAACCTGGTTGTCGGATGGTTCACCATCATAACCATCAATTTGTTTTTCAGCAGAATCACTATCACAATCTGGGGACGATTCTCCTCCAGATTTCATGACAGAAGGATAGCCAGTAGTAGGTTCAAGAACAGAAACGACCCTCTTCACCTTTTTGGGTTTAGCTCAAGTCGGTGTTGGGATCTTCTTGCGCTTCTTTGGAGATTTGATGGCGGAGGGAGAACCCTTTCCTCATTTCTCGCTGGTATTTCCACCTTCAGGTTGAGAGCCCTTTGTTGTAGAGGATTTTTTAGGGCTCGGTGAAACACTAAGCGCGACTGGATCAGATGATTGAGGATTTTCGGTTGCCATGGTTGAAGGAGTCGGATCTGGTGGAGTTTCTGTGCTCTAGCTTTGACGAGTTGAGCGCCGAGATGGTTGCGGAAGTTTCTTCTTCGGCTTCACGGTTCCTGCTTGGATTTCGGCATGAAACAAAAACAATTTCTCACAAGTATGGAATGTTAGAAGTTTTGGAGAAGGAAGATAATCCAATGATTTTTGGAGGTAGACACAAAAGGTTCCAAGGGGATATAGAGGACCGAGAATGCGGTTATTGAGATATGTGATAAGACGGTTCAGCTCACAATTTGAATTTCAAATAAAAAAAGACCGCTCGACACTTAATGCACAAGAAAACGTTCCCTCCGAACAAATTACTTACCAAAATTAAATAACACAGCTACCATATATAACTAATGAAGTTTCAGACGAAACAATCGTCTAAATCATGTACCAAAAATAATTTTAGGCTCAAGATCGAAATAATATATATACCACAGAAAAATCTGGATGCACATGTCTAAGTAAGATATTTAACACGTAATACCCTAGGATTCGCAGTTCATGCAATATTGAAAAGATCCATTAATTGATTAATCCACAAATCTTTCCAAATCAATTTGGAACATGCTCGACACTATCAAGGATGAGAATAAACTCTCTTGAACACAACTCAGCCCTTATTACTCCACTTTTATAAACCACGGAATTGATATAAGTTCATTCATCACTTTCTCTTAGCAAAAAATGAAATTTTCGTTCGCAATTCAGCCCCAATACTAATGATGAACTTACTCCGTTCTATGAACTTCCACACCAATTAACTTACTAACATCAACTATATGCCAATGTCAAGCCCATTACTTCAGGTGTGAATCATCCCGCAAAAAGTTTTAATTTTGAACAAGCTGAGAAGGTATTAGGATGACCAACCTTATTTCACCAGAGAACGCTCATTCTCAGAATGTGTACCTGTAGCTATCACACCTCGATTATTGTTAAGCACGTAACTCGTTTCACAGGTGATCAAGGAAACACCTTATGTGATAGTTGCCCAATGCCTATTTTCACAAGAGCAGCTCTAACAAGTATATTAAAATGATCATCATGACGAGCTCTTACAAACTGACCAGTTAGAATTCACAGACCACCAATCAACAAACTCAACAATAATCGATCAGAGAGAAAGTCCAGGGATGAACTTACATACTAAAATGCCTAAAATGCAGAACAGATTGTATATGCAATAAACACGATATATATATATATATATATATATATATATATATATATGTATAAATGCAAATGACACAATGCATATATATTATATAGCACACATTTCTAAAGATTTTTTCAGGGACAAAAATCATTTCGAATCAAGAGATTTTGTGAAAATATCAGCAAGCTGATCATCTGTAGGTACATGATCCAACACAATAATCTCATCTTCTACCAAATTACAAATAGAATGATAACGAATGTTAATATTCTTGGTACATGAGTGTTGGACAGGATTTTTTGAAATATTTATAGCACTAGTGTTGTCACAGAAAAGTTGAACTGAATGAACATTTATACCATACTCAGATAAATTATGTTTCATCCATACAAACTGTGAACAGTAGCTTCCAGCGGCAATGTACTCAGCCTCAGCAGTAGAAAGGGAGATGCAGTTTTGTTTCTTGCATAACCAGGATACCAAGTTTCATCCTATGTAGAAACACCCACCAGAGATGCTTTTTCGATCATCAAGATTTCCAGCCCAGTGAGCGTCACAATAACCTGCAAGATGTAAGTTCGTATCAGCAGAGTAGAATAGAACATACTCTAATGTACTTCCAATGTATTTAATGATATGCTTGACTACCTTCATATGCGATTCCTTGGGGGCAGCCTGATACTTGGCACACAAACCAACACTTCATCATCTTTGGACACTTTTACATGAGTTCCCATAGGAGTTTGAGGACTTTTAGCATTCTCAAGACAAAACTTTTTAACAAGTTGATATAGGATATTATATACACGAAGCTAAACCGGTCTACTCAGCCGGTCGAGGAGATCAAACCAAGGGGAAGCCAAGCCAAAATGAGGAAGAATCGAGCAACTCATCGCACGATCAGATAAATTATCGAGCAACCCATTGGTCGACCAGATAAGTAATCGAGCAACCCATCGCTCGACCAGATAAGTAATCGAGCAACCCATCGCCGACCAGATACGTTATCGAGCAACCCATTGCTCGACTAGATATATTATCGAGAAGTCTACTTGACCTCAGCAGGTCGATCACTTTGGGGACCTAACCATCGGCCTAGTCATAGGCGCATGAGAGAGCCTCTAACCGAATCTCAGGAGAATATTTACCCCATGTGCATGTTGGGGTATACAGTAAAGCAAACTTTTATGTGAGCTTTTGGATTGTATTTATTCGATTTTCCATTTGACTGAAATAAATGTTTTCACATTGTTGCATTCTTAATGATTGCTTGTATGCTAAATGTCCAATTATCTTATATTGTAGACAATGTGGTGTG
>CACSLK010015510.1:226690-244039 GCA_902706635.1 Striga hermonthica
TTATACTGGTTTTTGAAAAATCCGGAATTTCTGTAAAATCAAAGTGGGGTGTTACATGTGTACACATGAGTAATGAAATTAGTGTTTGTGATTGGAGATGTGACATGTTGATTGATTTATGTTCATGCTGAGACCATACCTTTTGATTATTGATTACTGTTTCATTATCGTAAATAACGTTTACTGCATAGTGGTGAGCACTACTGTTCCTCTTGTGCTCATCCCCACCTGCTCTTCATTGATGCAGGTTAGTATTGCGGGCACGACAGAGGGAGGCGAGTGGTGGTTTATTTATTGTTTCGTTATGCTTTCGCTTTAATAATATGGTTGTTATGAACCTTTCTATGTTTTGGACATGTGAAAACTGTTTTCGATCTATGTTACGTTTTTGGGAATATTTTGAAAAACCCTTTTATGAACCTTGAATAATCATGGTGTTTGATTTATGAGGTTTCAATTGTTCATATTGGATATTATGTTGAGATGTGAATCAGGTTAATGAAAACCTTGTGAAAATCGGGTTTATGAATCTCCGTGGGTCCAGATAAGACTTGGAGTAAGTAAAATATGTTGGTTAATGCCCTTGATTTCGAAAATGAATTCGAAAAATTTGTTCTAATTTTTTAGAAAGTCTCGAATTTCTTTAAATCAAAGTGGGGTGTTACAGACTGTTTGTCGGCTATTCTAAGGAAACGAAAGGTGGTTTATTTTATAGTCCTGAGGATCAGAAGGTGATCGTTAGTACGAACGCTAGATTCTTGGAAAAAGACTATATCATAGATCATAAGCCCAGTAGTAAACTTATCCTAAGGGAGTTAGGGAGAGATATCGATAGTTCCCCACCGAGTGCGCAAGTAGATACATCACATAGTACTGCAACACCTAACACTGATAGTGTGCCAGTACAGACGGTACCTCGTCGTAGTGGGAGGGTTTCTATAACACCCCGCTTATCAGAGTTAATTTTTCGCAACTTATTTCGAAAATACTTATAAATTTTTTGAATCCTTCTTAACTCGGGATGCTACTAACTTATCTACTTTAAAAATCTGTTTACTTAAACTTTATCTAACAACTAAGTTAGACATAAATAAAACAGATTTTAAACATTGAACAAATATAAAAACTTAACAGTTCATCAACTTGATAAATCAACCTTTAAAATCACACTTAAAATCACACTTGTTCAAATCTTAAAGAAACGCAGCGGAAATCTTACAAGCGTGGTTTACAAACCGAAAGCTTATTGAAAATTCTCAATAAAAACTTATTCACATCCACGACCACCACAGCTCCTTACACCTGCGTACCGTCTTTATTTCCTGAAAATGATAATAGTGGGGCGTGAGTACTAATCAACTGTACTCCGTAAAAACCCATACTAAAGTAAACAACATTAATAATATCAATATCATGATCTTTGGTATGTATCTAAGCTTAATCTTTCGGTATCTAACCGATACTTTAACTTGAACTTTACAACTACCGGTAACTTGGGCCGGTTCTCACGTGATCACATTCTGGGGGTCGCCTCCCACAGAACCCAGTCTTGACTGAGCGAGCTTAATACTTTACTTAACTTTATGCATACCTCGAACATGATAATACCCAGTCTGGGTCCCCACCTTTTCTTGTTGAAAACTTTTGAAAACTGAAAGTGCTGTACTGGTAGCTGTATCTGCAACTACATAAAAATATAACAAATATACTAAAGACTATGCTCATTATACTTACTAAAATACTCGGATACTCACATCTATCAGATAATTTATCCGAATATAAAGGCATACTCTAGAGATCATACTAAGTCCGGAATTAAATTGGTATACTTAAACTGAACCAAAACTTAATCATTTTCATACTCTTCAAACTTTCACATTAATTAATATAATGGGAAAAACTAAAATCATATGCTATAACTCAATTCACCTCATTTTAATCTTAACTTTAACATATATATTCTCAACATATATATAAAGTTACCATAAAAAATTTCACTTTAAAATAATATTCATATCTTGAGATATATTATTTCAAAGTTGAACTATATCAAAACATTCAATTTACTTGCATACTTGTCTTTAAAAATCTATATCTCATGCTACAATTATCTAAAAATTCTAAAACTTTATATCTTAACTCTCAACTAAATGAAGAAATATTCCGTAAATTTCTCATAAAAATAATAACCATAAAGTGAGATATGAATTTTAAAATAATGTTTGTCTTACTGAAATTCGAGATTTACTCACTTATGTTCATTATTTTCTATAGCATGCTAAACAAGTCCAATAAATATAAAATTTAAACTGGAAGTTTTTAACTAATATATAAATTGACCATAAAATTTCCAACTCAAAATAATATCAATAGATAGGGTAATTCAATACCACAAATCATCATTACTACACAGATTTTTTACTGGACAACACCTTAATAAAATATTTTTATAAAATCCATTTTAACTTTGACTAATCTAAAAATTTTCAGTATTATTTTCAGCATAATTATAATCTTATATAAAAATTTTCATAATTTTTGGAACTCAATAGCTTGGTCAAAAACAAACAAACATAGGCTGCAACATCATGAACTTTAAATAATCTTATTTTATATACTTATATATATAAAAATTATAATTTTTTAACATAATAACATATTAATAACACATATAAACACTTATAATTCTTAACTATACTTGATGATATTAAAGTTGTATAACATACCTCTTCCAATCTTGAGAAAACAAAGCAATGAAACATGATTCACATTCTCTCGAAATTGCTCGATTCCTCTCGTAACTACTCGTTTCTTACTATTTCTTGCTCTTTGAATATTTATAATATTTTTAGTGCTTCTCAAAATCTGATTTTAAGGCCCTTTATTTATAGGCATAAGAGCTCTTCATTGTCGATAAAACTCCTCACCAAATTTGCTTAGAAATTAATATAAAAACTTAACTTGAATTAATATAAAAATATGATTTTGATGGCTCATAAATACTCTCTAAAATAGGACAAATATGCTGATTAATGATGATAATAATGTTCTCATAGCTGATATAAAAATTGGCCCCATTTTTATTTAAAAACACTTAGAAAGTTTTTTAGTAAAAATGATGGCAAAACATCATTTAATGCTTTATTTATTTATTCATTTCTTAATATTCAACTCTTAATTTAAAATAAAAAATAATACTTTATAATTATCTTGTAATGTGGTAAAAAAAACAAGACAAATAAAATTTACGGAACCAAATTCGGACATAAAACGAACAATTACCGTAAAACCGAAAATTCTAAAAATTCGGATTTCTTTATTTTGCTTTTGAATTTTCTTTTTTTATTATAATTACTTTATTGTGATATTTTCTCTTGTAAAAACCATACTAACTTAATCTTGAAAATAATTTACTTATCATCTATAAACTATTAATAACTTTTACTGATTTACTGAATAACTTCTACTGATTTACTGACTTACTAAAAATATGGGGTATTACAATCTACCCCCCTTAAAACTATTTCCGCCCTCGAAAATACTAAAACTGAATTAAAGAAATTGAAAAACATACTTACTAATTATAAAAACTTGAAATCTGGAAATCGAGCTCTAATATCAACTTCTCGCTCCTAAGTGACATCTGATTCTCCGCGGCGATTCCATTTGATTCAAACGAGGGAAACATCTCGCTTCATGAGCTTGTGAACCTTTCAGTCCAAAATCGCTACCGGCTGCTCCTCGAAAGTCAAATCTGGCTGAATCTGAATTTCATTGTGCTGAAGCACATGATATGGATTGCACACATAAGCACGTAACATAGATACGTGAAATACATTATGCACACTTGCCAACTCAGAAGGTAAAGCTAATCGTAAAGATACTTCTCCGACCCGTTCAAGAACTTCGAATGGACCAATATAAGGAGGATGCAACTTACCTGTCTTCCCGAAACGAATGACACCTCTCATGGGTCGAACTTTCAGGAAAACTTTATCACCAATTTAACATGCTTTTCTCACTCATGCTTATCAACTGAATACTTCTGCTAACTCTGAGCAGTCTTGAATCTTTCTTGAATTCAGGCTACTTACTCAACTGTTTTCTCGATTATCTTCCATTATGGTAAAGCCAAATACTTTTAGACTTGCACTTATGACTCCGAACATGACTATGTGGCACTTTGCATGCGATGTACTCACTACCCGGGGCCCTTCGGGTGCGGAACATTTACATGCGTGTACCTACAGTGTCAATATCATCTGCAAAATATACATTAGCATTATCAGCTGTACTGAACTTGCTTGCCTCTGCGTCGGAAAACCTTCTAATCAAAAACTACTATCAACACTTATATCCCTCTGACTTTAATATATCCAATATTTCTCAAATAAAACTGATTGGAAATTACTGTACTGCATAAATTACCCAATTACTGATCATACCACTTTTCACCTATCGAGGTGAATTATTCTGTCCTCAATAACTGACCGACACAACTCAACTTCACAATAATTCATTCTTCAATTATTTCCGACATCTCATATCGGATTTCTACTGCATTAATTGCATACTGGTTGCATGTTCTGACATTAGGAATATAATAATGCCAAACTCTATCTCCAGAAACTTACCTTATACGCTTCGATCTTCTATAAACCGGCTCGCTAATCCTTCAGTCTTCTTCAGCAATGGTCCGAAATAACAAATGATTCGGCACTTTCAAATATTCGAAAATCATATTCCTTTCTTCCTTTTAATATCATAAAAAGGATTTATCGATCTCGAGTGAAAAGATTGAGAGTGCTAATGATCCATAATATTCCAAATGATATCCGATGGTTGATTGAAGCAAACGTCCGACTCTCTGGTGAATCTCCAAATTCTTATAAATATCTGTCCGGTATGGGTAGAAGTACTCTTGCCAAGAAACGTAGAGCAAAAAGAATAGGTGGCTGCTATAAATGTGCTCGTTGGAACTGCGACACTCGATACAAATCGGTGGGTTTTGCGTCCAAAAATCTAGAAGATGAAATAGCTCTCATAAAAACTGGCTTGAATAACGAATCTCTGGATCAAACCCTTCAACAAATTCTCGAGACACATCCCAGTGGATATGTGCATCGAGAACTCATGTCTTTATGGGTCTGTTTCAAAGATGAATAAAATTGCTATGGTCTCGAAAATATTGTTGCTAAAGATCCTGTTTGCAACATCCATCTCTGTTAACTCCCTTATTAAAAGGTATCTGATTTCTTCTGATAATACATCTCATTTAATGCTCAACTTCTTCCTTGTCTGTTGCTTCTGTCAATATAATACTCATTTTTCTTTCTTTAAATATCCCCTCTTTTCTTCAATTCGGGTATCTCTCTACTCCAAATGGAGACTTCTGAATCTTCTCAAGTTACAAAAGTTCTTCCTTCTATAAAAACTATTTGTGTTCTTGGAGGATCTAAACTTGTATCTTTTTGTATCCCAACTAATGCGAGAATTGGGAAAATAAAAGATCAATTTACTGCATGGAGGAACTAGCCTCACTTTCTTTGATAGTCTGCTCTTGGTTGGAAAATGCTTTGATGTTGAAGTGAAAAGCGTTCTACCCTTTCACAAAGCTCCTTCACAAGTTCTCAAAGATTCTACTCGTCTGATGCTTTCTAACTATTTTCATGATTGCATCATGTTCATGCTGAACCTTAGTGATGCTTTCATCATACTTCCTGGTGGTTATGAAACTTTAATGACCATGTTTACTATTGCTTCTTGGGATGACATGAAACTCCATAATAAACCCATTGGTCTATTAAATTCTCATCATATCTTCAATGGCTTTCTTGGTTTTCTTGATGAGAGTGTAATTCAGACTTTTATTTATGTTTCTTCTTGAGAGATTATCAAATGCGCAGATACTGCTACAGGACTTATCCAAAAGCTTCAAGGAAACATCTCTCAAGATTCTGTGGAAACTCCAGGGATCAAGCGGAAACGAACTTCTGATCCACAGATTTAACTTTATGAACCTTGATCTAAACTTGGGTGGCAGAGTTAAGGGGTATTAGACCCTTGAGACGCACCCTCCTTATATATATATATATATATATATTGAATTAGTTGAGGATTCACTTTTTCTTTATCTGCTTATCATGCATCTGCTTTGCTATTTCTGATGAATCTATAATAGCTTCTTTTGTAGTAATGAAATCCTCAACAGTGTGCTTGAATAATTCTTTCTGATATTGGTGAATATAAATGGAAACTTATCCGTCTTTGTCTTATTAAACAGACTATTATCACATATCCAGATGATTTATACATTAATAAAAAAAAACTCTTTTGAGAGATTTAACTGATCTTCTTAATGTTGGAATGTGAAACTTATGAACTGACTAATGTCTGTCCATGTTCCAGGCAAATTTGGATTAGTGAATCTTATTTCAGACCTCCATAATTTACCCAGCTAATTAGTTAATAACAGCAATTATTCAAACTTCATGAACATTGATCTTTATCTGGTAATTACCCGGCATTGTGACTCTTATTTCAAGTCGCCATGATAATAATAAAATTACTTGACTTTATATACTGATACTTTTAAACTAATGCTTATTAACTTTATAAAATGCGCTAAGTACTGATAACTTGTTCATAACATTGCTTACTTAAAATTCTCAGTATCTAACTGTTAAGATACCTTCATTTCTGACTCTAAAGATTGACTGCTTTCTTAAACTTTACTCTTACGGTTCAGTTTCAAGCCTCCATGGTATATCCGAACTTACGGTTCTTATTTCAAACCTCCATGATTTACCTTAGACTTGTGGCTCTTATACACCGAAAACCGTTACTTCTGATATATACACAAGATATGTCATCTTTTAGAGTCAGAATTTAACTTTAATCTGATGGCTTAACTTTAAAATGTTCAGATAACTTTCTTGATCAAATGAACTTTTAAAAATTATAGTCGCGAAACTGAGCAACTATGAATATCTCCTGTAAAATTTTATAACGTGCCATCTATATACTTAATCTGAACAAGAGTTGAACTTGAAATTACTGAAAAAGAATATTGCATATTTTTTTAAAAAAAAATAACATTATTTCTCAATAATTAACTTGATAAGCTAGAATCTTGAATATAATTCAGATTTTTTATATGAGGACATATATGATAATAGTAGGAGTTCTTGATACTGATCTAGGCATTTATTATGATTTCTAAAGTTCGAATATCTGAATCCTATTAAGCATAGACTTAGTAATTTGCATATATTAAAGAATATAATTTTATAAAAACTTTCATCAGCACTTACCTGGTAGTCGGCGAGGTGTGAGTGTGGTGTGATCGGTATTTCCTAAAACTTTCTTTCTGAAACTTAAACTTTTAGTATACAGAGCACTTGAACTTTAGCTCTGATACCAACTGTAACACCCCGCTTATCAGAGTTAATTTTTTGCAACTTATTTCGAAAATACTTATAAATTTTTCGAAACCTTCTTAACTCGGGATGCTACTAACTTATCTACTTTAAAAATCTGTTTACTTAAACTTTATCTAACAACTAAGTTAGACATAAATAAAACAGATTTTAAACATTGAACAAATATAAAAACTTAACAGTTCATCAACTTGATAAATCAACCTTTAAAATCACACTTAAAATCACACTTGTTCAAATCTTAAAGAAACGTAGCGGAAATTATACAAGCGTTGTTTACAAACCGAAACCATGTTGAAAATTCTCAATAGAAACTTATTCACATCCACGACCACCACAGCTCCTCACACCTACGTACCGTCTTTATTTCCTGAAAATGATAATAGTGGGGCGTGAGTACTAATCAACTGTACTCCGTAAAAACCCATACTAAAGTAAACAGTAATAATAATATCAATATCATGATCTTTGGAATGTATCTAAGCTTAATCTTTCGGTATCTAACCGATATTTTAACTTGAACATTAAAACTACCGGTAACTTGGGCCGGTTCTCACGTGATCACATTCTGGGGGTTGCCTCCCACAGAATCCAGTCTTGACTGAGCGAGCTTAATACTTTACTTAACTTTATACATACCTCGAACATGATAATAGCTATTATACTCAATGTAATACCCAGTCTGGGTCCCCACCTTTTCTTGTTGAAAACTTTTGAAAACTGTTAGTGCTGTACTGGTAGCTGTATCTGCAACTACATAAAAATATAAACAAATATACTAAAGACTATGCTCATTATACTTACTAATATACTCGGATACTCACATCTATCAGATAATTTATCTGAATATAAAGGCATACTCTAGAGATCATACTAAGTCCGGAATTAAATTGGTATACTTAAACTGAACCAAAACTTAATCATTTTCATACTCTTCAAACTTTCACATTAATTAATATAATGAGAAAAACTAAAATCATATGCTATAACTCAATTCACCTCATTTTAATCTTAACTTTAACATATATATTCTCAACATATATATAAAGTTACCATAAAAAATTTCACTTTAAATAATATTCATATCTTGAGATATATTATTTCAAAGTTGAACTATATCAAAACATTCAATTTACTTGCGTACTTGTCTTTAAAAATCTATATCTCATGCTACGATTATCTAAAAATTCTAAAACTTTATATCATAACTCTCAACTAAATGAAGAAATATTATGTAAATTTTCTCATAAAAATAATAACCATAAAGTGAGATATGAATTTTCAAATAATGTTTGTCTTACTGAAATTCGAGATTTACTCACTTATGTTCATTATTTTCTATAGCATGCTAAACAAGTCCAATAAACATAAAATTTAAACTGGAAGTTCATAACTAATATATAAATTGACCATAAAATTTCCAACTCAAAATAATATCAATAGATAGGATAATTCAATACCACAAATCATCATTACTACACAGATTTTTCACTGGACAGCACCTTAATAAAATATTTTTATAAAATTCATTTTAACTTAGACTAATCTATAAATTTTCAGTATTCTTTTCAGCATAATGATTATCTTATATAAATATTTTCATAATTTTGGAACTCAATAGCTTGGTCAAAAACAAACAAACATAGGCTGCAACATCATGAACTTTAAATAATCTTATTTTATATACTTATATATATAAAAATTATAATTTCTTAACATAATAACATATTAATAACACATATAAACACTTATAATTCTTAACTATACTTGATCAGTGTTCGCCTAAACGGCCGTTTAGGCCGTTTACACGCTGTTTAAACGGTAAACGGCGCTATGGTGTGCAGTTCAGCAGATAAACGGTAATTAAATGGGCTAGCCGTGTAGACGGAAAAAAACCGTGTACAATGTGTAAACGGAACGGTATTAGACGGATTTAAACGCCCTAAACGGCCGTTTAGGCCGTTTACACGGTCCGTTTTGGAAATAGAAGCGGTTGGGCGGGAGAACGAAAAATTGATCCGTTTTGTGAGAATTATATATGCGTGCAGTGTGTTACTAACTATTGTGTTGTAAGATGAACACCTGTGATGTTGACTGTTGTGATGTTATCTGCAATTTGCGTATGGGCTATGGCTATGTCATTGACTCGTAAGTCATAATATTAATACTAATGGAATTAAAAACGTGTAATCCGTTTAATCCCGTGTACACGCCGTCTACACCGTCTAAACACTACACGTGCCCTTGCCGACTGTTTACCGTTTAGCGTTTAGGCTAACACTGTACTTGATGATATTAAAGTTGTATAACATACCTCTTCCAATCTTGAGAAAACAAAGCAATGAAACTTGATTCACATTCTCTCGAAATTGCTCGATTCCTCTCGTAACTACTCGTTTCTTACTATTTCTTGCTCTTTGAATATTTATTATATTTTTAGTGCTTCTCAAAATCTGATTTTAAGGCCCTTTATTTATAGGCATGAGAGCTCTTCATTGTTGATAAAACTCCTCACCAAATTTGCTTAGAAATTAATATAAAAACTTAACTTGAATTAATATAAAAATATGGTTTTGATGGCTCATAAATACTCTCTAAAATAGGACAAATATGTTGATTAATGATGATAATCATGCTCTCATAGCTGATATAAAAATTGGCCCCATTTTTATTTAAAAACACATAGAAAGTTTTTTAGTAAAAATGATGACAAAACATCATTTAATGCTTTATTTATTTATTCATTTCTTAATATTCAGCTCTTAATTTTAAAATAAAAAATAATACTTTATAATTATCTTGTAATGTGGTAAAAAAATAAGAAAAATAAAATTTACGGAACCAAATTCGGACTTAAAACAAAAAATTACCGTAAAACCAAAAATTTTAAAAATTCGGATTTATTTCTTTTGCTTTGGAATTTTCTTTTTTTATTATAATTACTTTATTGTGATATTTTTTCTTGTAAAAACCATAATAACTTAATCTTGAAAATAATTTACTTATCATCTATAAACTATTAATAACTTTTACCGATATACTGAATAACTTCTACTGATTTACTGACTTACTAAAAATATGGGGTATTACAGTTTCTACACAACCCGACCGATGGATAGGTCTTGGAAAGTCATCGGACTCAGTTCCAGGAGATCTAGAATCGGACCCAAGAACTTATGACAAGGCACTCCAAGATAGAGATGCAAATTCGTGGAAGGTTGCAATGAAAGCTGAGATGGGGTCTATGGACACCAATCAGGTCTGGGATCTTGTAGAACCACCCGATGGGATACGTCCCATTGGATGCAAGTGGGTTTACAAGAGAAAGAGGGGGACAGATGGAAAGGAGGAAACCTTTAAAGTTAGGCTTGTTGCGAAAGGTTATACCCAGAAAGAGGGTAACGAATATGATGAAACCTTTTCGCCAGTAGCTATGCTTAAATACATTCGGATTCTCTTAGCTGTAGCCACTCATATGGATTATGAAGTCTGGCAGATGGATGTTAAGACGACTTTTCTTAATGGGAACCTTCAGGAAGACATCGATATGCAGCAACCAGAAAGATTCATTGCAAAAGGGCATGAGCACTTAGTTTGTAAGCTTAATCGGTCCATTTATGGAATGAAGCAAGCCTCAAGGTCTTGGAATATTCGGTTTGATGAGGTAATCCAGTCATATGGATTCACCCAATGTCCGAATGAGCACTGTGTATACAAGAAGATTAGTGGAAGCGTGGTGGTGTTTCTTGTGCTATACGTGGATGACATACTTCTTATTGGCAACAACAAGAAGGAGTTGTCGGACGTAAAGGCGTGGTTGTCTAAGCAGTTTGATATGAAGGACTTGGGTGAAGCAGGACAAATTCTTGGTATCAAGATCATTCGTGATCGTGAGAAAAAGAATGATGTGCTTATCCCAGTCTTCATATATAGATATTGTCTTAGCCAGATTCAGTATGCAGAACTCTAAGAGAGGTACATTACCTTTCAGACATGGAGTACCTTTATCTAAGGAGTTGTCTCGCAAGACGACTAAGGAGATAGAGGACATGAAGACAGTTTCTTATGCTTCGGCAGTAGAAAGTCTCATGTATGCAATGTTGTGCACTAGGCCTGATATTAGCTACGCCGTTGGCATGGTAGCGAGATATCAAAGTAATCCAGGAAAGGAACATTGGGCTGCGGTGAAACATATACTCAAGTACCTGCGGAGGACTAAGGAGTACATGTTAGTTTACCGTGCAGAATTTTTGTTTCCGCTGGGTTACAGCGATTCTGATTTTCAGTCAGATAGGGATGAGAGTAAGTCAACCTCAGGTTATGTGTTTACCTTGGGAGGTGGAGCCATTTCATGGAGGAGTGCTAAGCAGAAGTGCGTAGCAGACTCCACTATGGAAGCCGAGTACATCGCAGCCTCTGAGGCAGCGAAAGAGGAAGTTTGGCTCAGAAACTTCTTGGTGAACTTGAAGATGATTCCGAGTTTGCCACGTGTTATTACCGTGTACTGTGATAACAGTGGTGCAGTAGCAAACTCAAGGGAACCACGAGCCCACAGAGCAAGCAAACACATAGAGCGCAAATACCACCTTATCAGAGATATTGTGGCAAGAGGAGAAGTTGAGATCACCAAGATTGCATCAGAAGACAACCTAGCTGATCCTTTTACGAAGAGTTTGCCGGAGAAGGTCTTCGCCAAACACGTAGAGGGAATGGGAGTCAAATGTATGGTGATAGAATTGACATAAGTCTTTTAGGATACAGATTGATAGGACTATACTAGTAAAGCAGCAGCTTTAAGTATAAGTGGGCGATTGTTGGTGTTATATACTTAACCTTTGCTTTAATGGATATTACACTTGTTATTTCTTGATGGATGAGAATTATGTTTGGTTAAATAAGTTCCACGTTATGTTGTTTTGCATGTAGATAAGTGGGTCGTCATCGGGCGTACCGAAGATCACTATATTAGTTACTTGCGAAACAAGAATCATTGGGTCACAACCTAGATGGAATTGAACAACCCATCGGAACAGTTGTAGTGTCAACCGTACGGTTTGTCTTTACCGATTAGTTGCACTAGTACATTTATGTATTGAACAGGATCCCAGAGAGAGATGTTCGTTTTATGCTGATCGTCGTAAACGAACTAGGCCTCAAATAATTATTGCGTGCTCTTGACCTGTAAGATATTAAATAGGCATGTGCACATAATTGTTGTTGCTTTGATTCTTTGGGTGAGATCCAAGCCAGGTCGACATACTTAATGAATTGGGTAATGACATTATGTGTTCGATGTGCTATTAGGATATTTACGGTCACCATGTGCTTTAGTATGATGATGTCCCCGAAGTGAGTTCATGAAGGAATATTATGCTAAACCCTGCAGGTGGATTTATTCCGGCATAATATGAATGCTATGAGCGAGCGTTAGCTTCGGAAATATAATATATTAATTAATTCTTGATTGTTAGTGATCGAATTAATTAATGGACACAATATCTTAAACATGGGGAGGTGAATCGGATAATTATAATAAGGAGTCTCAAATGTAATTTGGGATAGGTGAAGGGAGTGCAATAATATTATTGTGGTGGATTTTAATATTATTAATATATTAATTGTGGGGTTGCTCCACAGTATTAATATATTAGAAGCCCTTATCCTATTCTCCTTAGGGTCCCTACTGTAGCTCTATATATACAACATTAGGCTCTTGGAAGAGAACACACAATCCCACAATCTCTAAAATTCGGCTGCCCCCTCTCTCTCTCTCTCTCTTCCAAGGAGTAGTTCTATTTCTTGATCTCCACTGATACAAGATCTAGATAGCTGTTTGAGAATACAGTAGAAGATCTTAAAGTATATACAGGATTCCAATCAGATCTATCATACATCCAAACCGGAGACCAAAACCAGCAAGTGACCATACCACGACGACTAGGACGACGTGACGAAGAGATCGCCGTCGAGATCGCCGCCATCCGCCGCCGCACGCGCCGCCACGCGCCGTAGGAAGGGAGCAGTTGCTGAGGCTTACTCGCGCGCGTGAGAGCGCGTGGAATCTCCGATTTTCGATCGGTCAACGCCGTTGACTTTACCGTGACGTCAGCTTTCTGGATTTGTGAAGTTTGTTAGATTCCGAGAAGATTTGATTTGCGTTCAACTGTTCGGGCCAGCCAGATCCACATAAATTTTAAGCAGTAAGTTTTCTTCATCAAACCTTTAGATCCGCTGCGCATAGGTTTATGTTGAACGTTTGTCCGATATTTGTGCATATCGAGATCCTCATGGGTTCCAACAGCAGGTTGGTCGAAGACCTCCTGTTTAGAACATTCCTCGCGGGTGGGCAAGTGTGAAGACCAAAATCCACCATGACTAAGGCCCTCGGGCTGGGTGGTCGCTTGTTTAGAACGTCCCTTGGGGTGGGCAGGTTGGTCAAAGACCTCCTGTTTAGAACATTCCTCGCGGGTGGGCAAGTGTGAAGACCAAAATCCACCATGACTAAAGCCCTTGAGCTGGGTGGTTGCTTGTTTAGAACATCCCTTGGGGTGGGCATGTTGGTCGAAGACCTCCTATTTAGAACATTCCTCGCGGGTGGGCAAGTGCTGAAGCAACACCCCTTGTAACAAAGGATTTACAGCCAGATGAGGGCACATGAGGAGAAGGGCATCGAGATGATCATAGCCTCAAGCCCAGAAGACGAAACATAACAATAAAACCCATCACGTCTAAGGCTGTGAGGCTGGATGGTCGCATGCTTCGACCACCTCCAGGGGTGGACATGTGTTCACAAATCTAAAACCCATCACGTCTAAGTCCGTGAGGCTGGATGGTCGCATACTTCAACCACCTCCAGGGGTGGGCATGTGTTCACAAACCTAAAATCCATCACGTCTAAGGCCGTGAGGCTGGATGGTCGTATGCTTCGACCACATCCAGGGGTGGGCATGTGTTCACAAACGTAAAATCCATCACGTCTAAGGCCGTGAGGCTGGATGGTCGCATGCTTCGACCACCTCCAGGGGTGGGCATGTGTTCAGAAACCTAAAATCCATCACGTCTAAGGCCGTGAGGCTGGATGGTTGCATGCTTCGACCACCTCCATTTTGGTGTTATATACTTAAGCTTTGCTTTAGTGGATATTACACTTGTTATTTCTTGATGAATGAGAATTATGTTTGGTTAAAATAAGTTCCACGTTCTGTTGTTTTGCATGTAGATAAGTGGGTCGTCATCGGGCGTACCGAAGATCACTATATCAGTTACTTGCGAAACAAGAATCATTGGTTCACAACCTAGATGGAAGTGAACAACCCATCGGAACAGTTGTAGTGTCAACTGTACGGTTTGTCTTGAACGATTAGTTGCACTAGTACATTAATGTATTGAACAGGATCCCAGAGAGGGAAGTTCATTTTATGCTGATTGTCGTAAACGAACTAGGCCTCAGTTAATTATTGCGTGCTCTTAACCCGTAAGATATTAAATAGGCATGTGCACATAATTATTTTTGCTTTGATTCTTTGGTTGAGATCCAAGCCGGGTCGACATACTTAATGAATTGGGTAATGACATTATATGTTCGATGTGCTATTAGGATATTTACGGTCACCATGTGCGTTAGTATGATGATGTCCCCGAAGTGAGTTCATGAAGGAATATTATGCTAAACCCTGCAGGTGGATTTATTCTGGCATAATATGAATGCTATGAGCGAGCGCTAGCTTCGGTAATATAATATATTAATTAATTCTTGATTATTAGTGATCGAATTAATTAATGGACATTCTATTTTAAACATGGGGAGGTAAATCGCATAATTATAATAAGGAGTCTCAAATGTAATTTGGGACAGGTAAGGGGAGTGCAATAATATTATTGTGGTGGACTATAATATTATTAATATATTAATTGGGGGGTTGTTCCACAACATTAATATATTAGAAGCCCTTATCCTATTCTCCTTAGGGTCCCTACTGTAGCTCTATATATACAACATTAGGCTCATGGAAGAGGGGAGAATCCCACAACCTTGGGAAACACGTCCAGCCCTCTCTCTCTCTCTCTCTCTCTCTCTCTCTTCCAAAGAGTACTTCTATTTCTTGTGCTCCACTAATACAAGATCTAGATAGCTATTTGAGAATACAGTAGAAGATCTTAAGGTATATACGGGATTCCAATCAGATATATCATACATCCAAACTGGAGACCTAAACCAGCAAGTGTTCATACCACGACGACCAGGACGACGAGACGAAGAGATCGCTGTCGAGATCGCCACCAGCCGCCGCCGCACGCGCCGCCACGCGCCGCCGGAAGGGAGCAGCTGCCGGAGCTTACTCGCACACGTGATAGCGCGTGAACCATCCGATTTCCGATCGGTCAATGTCGTTGACTTCGCCGTGACGCCAGCTTTCTGGATTAGTCAAGTTTGTTCGATTCCGAGAAGATTTGATTTGCGGTCAACTGTTCGGGCCAGCCAGATCTACATAAATTTTAAGCAGTAAGTTTTCTTCATCAAACCTTTAGATCCGCTGTGCATAGGTTTATGTTGAATGTTTGTCCGTGATTTGTGCATATCGAGATCCTCATATGTCCCAACAATTGGTATCAGAGCTTGAGGTTAATCCGTTGTGTACAAGATCCGGATTAAATTGCTTATATTGTCTATGTGTGCACAAGCGCAGCCATATATAATGGATTATATGCATAACTTGGTTTTGCAGGAAGTAGTTAATCCACTATTATGGCCACCCTTTTTATGTGCTTGTGCTTAATTGATGGTTGGTTGTATGGTTTTAAATTTGTTTTTAACGCCTCGGGATTGTCGAGGAATTATGGATGAAGTCTTGTATTAATTGCCCGGGGGTTGACCGGATAGTTTAATTAATTAGTATAAGGCATGTACATCCACTCGTTGGATCTAGGAATCGATTTATGTAATTTTGTAAATTATATTTTTCGAATTGTGATCGATCGTTGGAGACCGGCCCTTCACAAAGATCCAAAGAGACTCGAAAAAGCAAGGAAGAAACTGGAGCTGGGATCCAAGGCTGGCCGGTGCGGCCGTGGCTTCTACTGGTGGAGGTTTTGTGGAACTTGCAGTACAAGTCAACCGGGATTCTTGTACAGTGGGAGTTCCAGTTGGTTTAGGACAGAAATCCTAATCCAAGGAGAATAAATATTTAATTGGCCATAATAGTGGATATTTATTTATGGCATTAATTATTTATTTGTTTATTTATGCATGGGAATAATTGTTGCCTTGTGTGCATAGAATTATTTAGAATTGCATATGTATATATTAAAAATCCTCATTTAAAATACTAAGTTGGGAAGGATATTTAAAGTTAAGATAATTTTAAATTCCTAAGGCCTCCATTTCTAATTTGTTGGTAAATCAATTAATTGATAGTGTGGGCTTCCCCGAGTATGATATTACTTGAAAATTAATTGAAGGATAATTATCAGAACGAATTTCTAAATTTAGACGGTTAGAGGAAATCGAATGAGAGCGTACGGGTCACCCCGAGGTGAACGTATAATCGATTTTGACGACCTTAGGACCGAGAAATGCGATTCACTTAGAATGCGATTCATTTCATAACCCCCCGAGGGGTCCCTGATTTTTATTGCATGGCCAAACGGTGACCGATTATTAATTTCGTTCGTCATGAAATTGGTTTTAACTAATGGAAATCAATGGGTTCTGGAAAAACCCTTCTTTAAAGAAACAAAGAATTAGTAGAGTTGCCCGAGTATCATACTAAATTCTCAAGGTTTAAGGATGTCGGTGAATTTAAGTTAGTATTGTTTCGAGGATGTCAATATTAACAGTTAAATTCAAAATGTTAAATCAGTAAAATATTTCCGTAATTCTCAGGTTTATTCATCATGTCGTTCAATCCGT
>CACSLK010015510.1:245240-263378 GCA_902706635.1 Striga hermonthica
TTAACAAACCTAAAATCCATCACGTCTAAGGCCGTGAGGCTGGATGGTCGCATGCTTCGACCACCTCCCAGGGTGGGCATGTGTTCACAAACCTAAAATCCATCACGACTAAGGCCGTGAGGCTGGATGGTTGCATGCGTCGACCACCTCCAGGGGTGGGCATGTATTCAAACTTTAATACCCATCATGTTTAAGGCCACGAGGTTGGATGGTCGCATGTTTCGACCACCTCCAGGGGTGGGCATGCATGTGCATATGTATGCTACAACTAAATTATCTAGGTGATCATGAAGCAAACATACAAACATTGATTCAATAAGCGAAGAATGGGCTGACTAGTACAAGCATGTGAGTGATATATTAAAGTTCGCATCGATCATACTTTGAGGTCCGGTTTGGCTCTTCCATAGAAAGGTCACGACAAAAGCATCAAGTCAAATTATCAAAGAACACATCAGAAGATCCAGACAAGTCAAAAACAAAATATTATCATTTCAAGAATATTACAAAATTCATTAAGGTACATAGTTCAAATTCAAGAAAGACAAAGCAAAGAATACAAAGCTAATCTAATGAGGAGGAACCGCGCTCGAGTCAGCATTACTCAGATTGGCATTCGGTTCTGGAGGATGGCTGGTCCCAGAGGTCGAGTCACAAGCTTCATCGAAGGGACGCCGACGGATAGACTCGTTCACAACGGCTAACATCGAGGATGGAGGAGTTAGGCCATCGGGCAGAGCATATGTCTTCTTTAAAGTGTCCGATCGAGCCAGAGTCCTTTCGAGCAGCCCTGACCACCACTCATGCCCGAGTGGTAAGTTAGGATAACCTTGGAAACTAGATGGGACCTTGGGCTGGGCCTCCCAGATAACCACAGGATCGAGCTGCTCGGAGTTGTCCTCGGCGATCCGCTCGCCGGCCTTCTGAAGGGCGAACTGGAAGTAGTCCACCCCAAAGTATTCCACCTCCTTCAAGTGTTGTGGTGACCGCAGGTAATCGGCCAACACTTGTTCGCGGTACTCTCAGAGGAAGAGCTGCCCGGTGGTAGTGCCCCACATCATTTGCCGAGCTCGGAGAGCAGCAGCATCCGCGTAGCGTTTGCACTGGTGGGCATGGGCAGCCCGTTCTTTGGCCAAGGTGGCCTCCATCTCAGCTCGAGCAGCTTCCGCTTTCGCTCGAGCAGTCTCCGCCTCTGCTCGAGCACTCTCCGCCTGAGCTCGAGCTGCCTCCGCTTGTGCTCGAGCTACTTTCTCCTGCTCGAGGGTAGCTTCCTTCTCTTTCAAGGCGGTTTCCTTTTCTGCAATAGCCACCTCCTTCACCGCGAGGGTGGCTTCTCTCTCCGCGAGAGCTTTGTTTTTGTCCGAGAGCTCCCCATCGAGGGACTTGAGCTTCACCTCGAACTCAGTCTTTTGCTCGGTTTGCGTCTCACGCAGCTTGGTGTTGTGAGTCAGGAGGGTCAAATTTTTTTCTTGCAGATAGCAAATGTTGCTTTCAAGACTTTTTATCGACTTGCCCGAGCTGTCTCGGGCCTCCTTAGCTAAAGACAAGAATTGAACTAAGCCCTACAATCAAAGAGCATGATATAATTTTAACATGTACGTAATAAAAGAAGGGCAAAGAGACAGTACAACAAAAGTGTGATAAGTATTACTTGTGCGAGCCATTGCACGAGTTGGTCGCCGACTTCGGGCAGTGTGGTGCTCCCCTTCTTGCGATCATCCTCGAGGAGGGCACCCTCGAGGCGTTCAGCTACCTCATTGATAGAGGCTGACAACAGAGATGTCGACTTCGGGGCGAGAGGGTCTGGAGGAAGATGGCCGGTGCATCCTCGCTTAACGACCACCTCACTTTGGTCGGTGCGGGAGCGTTTTCCCAGAACTAGATCGCGCCCCGCAGCGTCATCTTTGCCGGACTCGACCAGAGCTTTGGTCGATCCGGCAGGAGTTATTTTGGAGGGTTGTTGGTCGGGTAGCAATTTTTTGGGGCTTTTGTTTTGGAAGATATGTTATGGTCGGAAGATTTATCGGTGCTTTTGTCTTATGGGCCATCTTTGGAACTGGAGGCTCGAGCACCAGTTTTCTGGGAACGGTCGTCGGTTTTATGCTGACGATCAGAGGTTTTTTTATGATCGTCAGATTTGTGTGGACGGTCGAAAGTTTTCTGACGATCGTCGGCTTTCGAGAGGATCGAGGACATGGTTTTGGTATGTTGGAGGTTCCTCCCGGAAGGGGGTGGCGGAGGTTGTCGTTGTTGTGAATGGGACGACTCTTTTTGTTGAGGTTGCGGTTATGGTTCCTGTTGGCTTTGTTGCTGTTGAAGTGGCGGCTGCTGTTGGGATTGAGATGCGGGTGGTTGTTGCAAGGGAGACGATTGTGAGACGGGTTGATGAGGTGGTGATGGCTGCGGTCGCTCGGGTCAGGACCCAGAGAAAGTGGCCGGCCCGTCGGTTTGGTTGCTGGTCGATCCAGCGGCAGCCCCAGAATTTTTCTTCAAGGGGACTCGCCTTAAAGGGATGTTGAAGCTAGGAGCCTCTGCACAAGCACACCAAAAAGAATAAGACCAACATCAACATTCACTTAAAAGAATTTATATATGCGCAAACACCCAAGTGAGCTGATCGAAAATTACCTGGGTCATTCATGATACGAACAAGATCGAGAATCTCATCGGTGGGTGGAGAAAGGGTCTTGTGAGTGAGAAGACCGCAAAAACGGAGAAGATTCTCATCTTTGAGAAGCTTCTCAGACGCAACGGTCTTGGAATTCCAGGTGTGGATCTGTTGGTCGAAAAGGGGGTTGTTAGGAGGAGCTGAGGCTGCCTCTCATGAAACTTCCTTGACCCAAGAGACAGAAGGCCAAGGAAAAGGGACATCGGGCTGGACGTAAATAAACTTGTCACTCCAATTGGGAAGGTTGGTAGGGATGTCATTGATGAAATGGGCACCGTTTTGGCTTTTCAGACAAAGGCCTCGACCTAATTTGCAAGGGCCATAACAATAATGAAAGAAGTCTAGGTCGAATCGACATAGACGAATGCGGCAGAGAATGATGAAAGTGGTTATGAAACGAATGGCGTTAGGAGGAAGTTTGTGTAGAGGAAGCGAGAACCACTCGCAGATACGGAGTATTTCAGGGTTTAAAGGAAAGCGCAGGCCAAGCTTAAATTGGACTTCGAAGAAGTTATAACAATTCTCTGGAGGGTGGTCGTATTTGTCAGATTGAGAGGGGCTATAGAATGATCAGCCAGCAGGTCGGCCGATCGTCGAAGGACTTACCCAATTCCCAAAGAGAGAGAGGGAGGAGGAGGAACGCTTAGAAGAAGTTTTAGAGGCGGCTTTGGTCGAGGATTTTTTGGGAGGAGAAGCAGAAGTCCCCGGTGGGGAGGAAGAAGGTAGAGGAAAGGTGGGCTGAGAAGAGATAACCTCGCCCTCCTCTGGCTCATCTAAAGAGCCAAAAGCAGGTCGACGGCGGCTGAGAGGGAGGTTATCCATAGTGTCTCTGGAGTTGGAAGAAGAAACTCGGGCGGTAAAGACGCGAGTGGGGGTAGTATCGCCGGGACGGAGGATAGAGAGAGGGACAACTTCGAGTGCAGAGGGCAGAATTCCGACCGAATCAGAGGAGGTCCCAGAGTCTGAAAAAATAAAAACAAAGAGAACATATCAAAAAGAAGCCGTCGCCAAGAAGAAAAGGGGGAAAAGGAAGACTAGGGTTTTCGGAAGGGACAATCCCAAAACCAGAAGAGAAATTAGAGAGGTGCGAGGACGAAAATTTCAAAAAAATTTTAGGGGAAAGACAAAATCCACAACATCCAATAGACAGATAAGAGTACTCAGAGCATAAATTCAATACAAGGCATGCAGATTCAAAATGATTCAATAGACAAATCAAGGATACCCGATATCGAAAATCCAAGAATACACAAAATAGAATTACAGAGAGTGCAAATTCAAGTGTGGAGAGACTTACTTATAACCGTGGAGCAACGAGTGATGAAGGTCCGAAAGAATGCAGGAGAAATTTCTGAGAAAGCGAGGATTGTTTGCAGAGAGAATTTTGGATACAAAGAAATCTGGAGGATGCGAAAGTGAAGAAAAGTCCAAAAATTTTCTAAGTGTTGAATTTATACTCTGGAGAGTTTAAGGGGTAAAAAGATAAAGACCGTTAGATTAAAGTTAGATCGTACGATGGAAAGAATTAAATTGCGACGGTACTCCAAGTGGGCGCGTTATGCAAGGGGGCGTCATCATTAAAGTACCTGACACACGCGAACAAAAGTGACGTGTGGCAATAAAGTAGGTGCGACAGGAAGGATTTGAAACAGGCGACTTTATTTCTAGCAATTAATAGGAAATTATTTGAAAACATGAGTGGGAAATTCATCAGCTGGTCGATATCTGACGACAAGCCATCCAGAAGGTCGATAAACACGAATTCACACTTAGATCGAGTCATTCAGACTCGACCAGAGTGGGGGGAACTAGATGATATAGGATATTATATACACGAGGCTAAACTGTCTACTCAGCCGGTCGAGGAGGTCAAACCAAGGGGAAGTCAGGCCAAAAGGAGGGAGAATCGCCCATCGCTCGATCAGATAAATTATCGAGCAACCCATCGCTCGACCAGATAAGTAATCGAGCAACCCATTGCTCGACCAGATAAGTAATCGAGCAACCCATCGATCGATCAGATACGTTATCGAGCAACCTATTACTCGACTAGATATATTATCGAGCAACCTACTTGACCTCAGCAGGTCGATCGCTTCGGGGACCTAACCATCGGCCTAGTCATAGGCGCGTGAGAGAGCCTCTAACCGAATCTCAGGAGAATATTTACCCCATGTGCAGGGAGACACGTGTCGAGAATATATTGGTGAATATCGATAACTACCTCTGACAGCTCCCAATGCCGCGCGCAACCTCTGACAGCGCGCGGTGTGTCAGAGTACGAACAGGCAGCTTGGGCAGCCAGCTCATCAGATCCGGGCAGCTATTAGGGCAGGTATCTCACCCCTATATAAGGGGGGTGAGCCTTTTTCCCTTAACAGATTCTATTCATTCCTTATTTCCAGTATACTCATACACACATACTGACTTAAGCATCAGAAGCTCGACACCGGACACAACCCCAGTGTGAGAGTTATTTGTCGGTTTCCGGTGTTCTACCGACAAGGACGAAGCTCAATTCATTCTGAATCGGACCAGGACGTTCTCACTTGCATTACAAGGTTTTTTGCATATACCCTGATGCAAGAAAATACCATCTTTACCTTGCTTTACCTGAAGTCCAAGGAAGTATGAAGTTCACCTACGAGACTCATCTCGAATTGAGACGACATAAGTTTGCAAAGTGATTGACCAGCTTCTTGGATGTTGATCCAAAGATGATGTCATCCATGTTGATTTGAACAGCCAATAGGTCCTCATTCGTTCGAAGAGCAAACAAGGTCTGATCTACTCCTCCTCTCTTGAATCCCTTTTCACGAAGGGCATTCATACTACGCGCGTGGTGCTTGCTTCAACCCGTACAATGCTTTCTTAAGTCTGTAGACATGATTTGGATTCTTGGGATCTTTGAATCCTTCGAGCTGCTTAATGTACGCCTCATCATGTAATATCCCGTTCAGAAAGGAAGGCTTCACATCTATCTCGTAAACAATGAACTTCATTAGACAAGCAACAGATAGAAATATACGTACAAATTCAAGTCTAGCAACGGGGGAAAAGGTTTCATCGAAATCAATCCCTTGAGTCTGAGTGTAGCCTTGAGCAAATAGTCTCGCCTTGTTGCGTGTCACATTCTCGAACTCATCAGTTTTGTTCTTAAAGGTCCACTTTGTCCCGATAACATTTTCCGATGAAGGTTCAGGGACTAACTCCCAAACATCGTTTCTAGTGAATTGCTCCAGTTTCTCCTGCATTGCTAAGATCCAGCACTCATCTTTCAGGGCTTCTTTAGCATTCTTGGGTTCAATCAATGAGGTGTAGCAAGCATAATGAGAAACACCAATAAGTTCTTTAACTGACGTTTTCGAGTTTCTGGTTACTCTCTCGTTAATGTCACCGATGACTTGCTCGGATGGATGATCTTTCTGAACCCTTAAGGGAGGATCACGCTTAGGTGGTACTGAACCTTCTTGAGTAGCAGGAAAACTGTAGTCAGTTGACGTTTCAGCATTCCCAACTGAAGGTTCAGCCATCTCCTTGTCCGCAAAACTCTTAACATCATGAGTATCCTTTCCAGAGTCATACGAAGTCAGACCAATACCTCGACGAAGGTACACTCGATTCACGAGGTAGCATGCTGTATTGGCAGCCTCAGCCCACCATCTAGAAGATTTTTTCTTGGAGTTTAACATGACTCTGGCCATTTCTTGTAGAGTACGATGTTTCCTTTCAACTATTTCATTTTGCTATGGAGTTTTAGGAGCTGAGAACTCGTGACAAATACTCAGAGAATCACAAAATTCCTCAAACTCAAATTTTCAAATTCCCTTCCATGGTAACTTCGAATACTTATTATGGGAAAGCCTTTCTCAGTTTGAACCTTCAAAAACAGTGACTTAAAGGCAGAAAATGTGTCAGACTTTTCACGCAAGAAATCAACCCAGGTATATCGAGAGAAATCATCAACGCACACATGAATATATATTTTACCTTGATAGGTCTCTGCCTGAATAGGACCCATAATATCCATGTGAAGAAGTTCTAGGATCTGTTAAAAGCAATATGGTTAAGTTACTTTTGGGATGCCCGAGTTTGCTTACCTAGTTAACAATGTTGGCAAATTGGCTGGTCCTTCATGGCAATCTTTAAAACTCCCTGACTACACCTGCATTGGTCAATTTGACAAGATGTGAATATCCATTATGACCCAAGTGTTGATGCCAGATTTCAGGTTCACTCAAATTTGAGAAAAAGGCATTTTTCATTAAAATCAACAAGATAACAGTTATCAGTTGAACGAGACCCTGTAAGTACACAAAAACCTTCACTGTTTTTCACATAGCACTTATCACATGAGAAACTGACACTAAGGCCTTGGTCACAGAGCTGACTTACACTCAGGAGTTTTACCTTTAACTCATCAACAAGTAACACATCAGTTAATTTAGGTAACCCACCCAAATTTAAACAACTTGTTCCAATGACCTTATTGCTCACACCGTCACCAAAAGTGACTTCTCCACTTGAACCTGCCTGAATATTCATTAGGTATGAAGGTTCCCCTGTCATGTGTCTAAACCATCCACTATCCAGATACCATTTACCTTTCAGAGAAGTCCTGAGAGAAAGAACAGAAGCATAACACTTGAATGATTTCTTAGCAACCCACACTTGATGAGTTTTGGTACGGTTATTTTTGGAAGGTTCTTGCATGAAGATCAAGGGAAGGCCAGACTGATTCCAATTCCTCACCTTACGTGTACGAAGGTATGCTGCATTTTATAACATTTGGGTCTTATGTGACCAGTTATACCACAGTAATGACAAATAGGAACAAAGTTATGATGAGTTTTTCTAAAGGATTCCTGCTTAAGTGAATGAACCTTCAATGGAGATTTTAGAGAGAGAGAGGTTCATTTACAGTGCTTTTTACAAACCTGCCAAACACGTTTCTGTAAGGTTTCCCATGCAGCTTCATACCTCTAACTCCAGGTTTGTCCTCAAATCTAAGACCGGTATGTTTTTTATTTGAAGTTCCAGTTGAGGACTCAGGATTGTCTTCCCTACCTGCGTATCCTATTCCATTGAGATCACCATGTTGTTTACCCAAGGAAAGAAGCTAATTCAGATCAGCTTTTCTCTTATTCAGTTTCCGGACATCCTCTACAGTACGATTTAGCTCAGCGGAGTTTTCTTTTAGTTTACTTTCCATGTTGGCATGTTCGTTCATGAGCTGATCAATCTCATTTTTCAACTTCAAGATCTCCTGGTTTCGTTCTGCAAGTAGTTTCTGAGTGGAAAATAGTTCAGACCTCAAGCATTCAATGGCCTGAGACTTTTCTTGTCCATCTTGCTTAGCAAGTTTGACACTGCTTTCAGGGATGCTAGTTCGAGTCTTTGCAGTATCAAGTTCACAATCTTTAGCAATAGTAGAAGCAAATGTTTGTTCGTTCAACGCCCTGATATCCCTTGAAAGTCTATACATTTTATTTTGAAGCTTATGTATGGCTTCAGATGCTTGAGCACACTTTACCATGGGAAGTAAGTGCACTGGATCGACATACCGATTTTGATATGCTTCATCTTTAGATGCATCTGCTTCTTTTAAACTTTCCTCAAACTTGGTCGGAACATGAGAAGTGGTGAGACACATGAACTTCTTAACCGAGGTGTGGATCGCCATATTACTAGTGTGCGATGGAGGTTTGTCTCTGCCCTTATCGTCTGAATCATCCCAGGTTGCTTTCAGAGACTTGTCTTTCTTCTTAAGGTTAGCACACTCATACTGGAAGTGCCCAAAACCTCGACACTCCCTGCATTGATCCTTCTCAACTCGTTGTGAGTCAGGTTTTGAGAGTGACATACTATTTTTTTTCCGGAACTACATTCTTGCTGAAGTTGTTGCCCTTTTTTCCAGCAAATTTATGTTGGGTTCGATATACCGTACGGAAAAGAGTATGAAGCGGAATTTAAAATTTTATTAGTATTTATCTTATAAATACTTATTCTGTACATAAGTATAACGAGATAACGAATAAACATCATTTAAAAACTAGTAACTTTTACTAATTTTGGTTTGATATGTAATTTTGAAAAATTACCTTTTATCTTGAACTCCTTCAAAATCGATGATGATTGAGGAAATCAATTCCCGGTTAGAACTCGTCTTGCTTTAGGAATCCAAGTGTCTTCCCTCTAATCGAGTCCACCTTTTGAAATCCAACACCGATAGCCTCTTTCTTCGCTAGTAGAAAAGTATCAGTTTTTGATATAAAAATATTATTATAAGGATTTTAATTGGGAGATAAAATTATTATTATTATCTATTATTTAAGAACTCTTTCTTTAATATTTTTCTTGAAGAACTATTCTTGTTTCTCTCTCTTTTTCAACTCTTGAAAAATTTCCAATGACTTAGCAAAAATGTGCAAACATTTTGCACATATTTATACTAAACATATTAGTATAAAATAATCAATATTTGATAATTATTTATTTTAAATAAAATCAGATTTTATTTAAATAATCATACCAAATATTGACTTTTAATTAATAATGTGGAGTGGTTCTTAACCACCATCAACCACCATTATTTTGTCTCTTCATTATTTTAATCTTTAATTATATTAAAGATAAAATAAAAAAATAATAATTCTTGAAAAAAAATTTTCAAGACTTTATTAAAATAATCTTTTTCTCCCAATTATAATATTATCCTCTTTATAATAATCATATTATTAGTTTTGATTTGAATTTAAAATTTATTTTAAAATCCAACTACTAATTTAGTAATTATATTCATCACTTAATTAATATCTAAAATCAAATTAATCAATCCAATTAATTAATTTATAATATTTCTTTTAATTGATATCTAATTCATAATTAGATAATTAATTAAATAATCATATTATTTAATTCTAACTCTTTAGAAATATCACTTTAAATTATTTTCATTCAAAATGTGGTGTGACCTTTTAGGTTCACTATTAATACTAGTAGTGGGTTTACAACTCTTTGTAATTTGAGTTAATCTTATTAACTCTTATTCATGAATGAACTCTTTAATTCAAGAACCCACATATCATGGGAGCATCTAGCAAGTAGCATGAATCTAGTATTAAGTGAATAGCGAGTAAACCTATTTCAATTACAAGTCCATACATGTAAAGTATTTTCGACATCCAATTTCCCGATTAAATCTTTGGGTATGATTTTGTCGAAACCCAAATTGATTTAATAACTATGATTCCATTTCAAGTTTAGTAATTCGTTTATGAATCTCTATTCATCCCGCCTTGGCCAAGGGCTTTGAATTACTAACTATGAAACACATAGGAAATTCACTTATCTTCATAAGTGTCGAATCCTTTGTTGGCCTCTGACAAACTTCCATACATATTAATATAATACCCAAAATATTCCTTTATACGATTGTGCTAGCAATCAAAAGGATAAATCAAAGTAAAATATAATATGGACAAAGTTACCATCGTGCCTCAAGTCTAAGGATTAATCATGTACTATTGTAACATGAAAATTCTTATTCGACATGATAAACTTTCTTTAAGAATTTTCATATGGTCATGTTCAGTGAACTTGTTCTCTAACAAGCACCCACATATATGTATCGGAAAAAAATCTTTTTCACCCCATAACAAAGACACATTAAGTTTTTCACACCGCCCAATAAAAAGCTAAGTTTTTCACCCCAAAAAGTGCGAAGGTTATGCAAAAACTGTCGCATATTCATCGCATAACTGTCCATATGCGAAGGTTATGCAAAAAACTGTCGCATAACTGTCGTATATCAATTGCATAACTGTTGCATATTCATCGCACAATGCCTTCGCACAATTATGCAATTGATATGTGACTGTTATGCGACAGTTTTTCGCATAACTGTCGCATATCAATTGCATAACTGTCGCATATTTATCGCACAATGCCTTTGCACAATTATGCAATTGATATGCGACAGTTATGCGACAGTTTTCCGCATATCCTTCGCATATGGACAGTTATGCGATGAATATGCGACAGTTTCCGCATAACCTTCGCACTTTCTGGAGTGAAAAACTTAGCTTTTTATTGGGTGGTGTGAAAAACTTATCAAAACTTCAAAACGGGGTGAAAATAGATATTTCCACTATATGTATTTGCGTCCCACGCTAATGCTGATGAAATGCAACTTTCTTATCTAACAAGCATACATACTATGTGCAAGTCTTTTCCGGATTTATTCGATATCCCATCTCGAAACATCCAATGACTTGGAACTATATTTAAGATCACAACTTTCAAGTATGTTCCATGATCACCATCTCTATGAGCAACCATATCTTATAGCTATAAGTGATCTAGGGACTTTATCTTAAGTGCAAATATATGATAAATGCTTACTCTTAAAATAGAGTAATCCCTATTATTTAATATAATTCCAATAGATTGTATTTACCAGTAGAATACGTCCAATCCGATTGGAACGCTGCGTATACTACTCTAAGAATTTATTCTTGTACAGTCTCTGACTCATCTTCCCATAATTTCGCGCGATCAGCACTAGTGCTTCTTTCAGCTCGCTGTCGTCAACCAACGAATCTTCATCATCGTCGCTTTCTTCAACTACAGCAGTCTTGAGAGCTAGACGCTTGCTTTTAACTTTGTCATAATTGTTGTTGATTTCAAAGGTCCTGAGCTCTCCAAGAGTTCATCAACATCAAGTGATGCAACTCTTTGAAAACTCTCAAGAGCTGTAATTTTCTCTCTGAACCTGGGAACAACCGTTCTCATAATCTTTTGAACTTGACGCTTCTCAAAAAACTTCTTTTTCAAGCATCATACTTTGATTCACCAGATCACAAAATTTAGCATAATATATGTCAATTGTCTCTTCATCCCTCATTCTGATTTCATCAATTTCGGGAGTTACCCATTGAAGTCTGGACGCTTTGATAGCCATTGAACGTTCAGATTGACGTTGTAAGACCCTCCACACATCTTTTTGCAGTCTTGCAATGAACTATCATTTTGTGTCTTGTCTGATATACTGCCATCATAATCGCATACAAGGCACGATAGTTGGCTTCTTCTTGAAGCTTCTCAGCATCTGTCCAATTATCCTTAGGTTTAAGAACCGTGGCATTCGTTGTTTCTTTTCCTTGATCAGGTGCTTGTGAAGTGACTGGATGCTCCCAGCCATTTTCAACACTTTCCCATACACCTTTTCCAAGCGATCTTATGAAAATTGTCATCATAGACTTTCAATACGAGTAGTTTGAACCGTCCAATTGCGGAGACCTAGACATCGATCCACTTTCTTGATTCATGATTTGATAGTACTACAAGTACTTAGATATTTCGTAATGAAGACGAAAACCAGCTCTGATACCAATTGAAATTTGATACTCGTACACCAAGTGTCCAGAGTTGCACGTAAATATAACAAGCAGATAGTAAAGAAGATTCAATCAATTGTGGAAGCAGTTTTCACTAAGAATTGAACCTTCAGGAGAGCGTCCCGAGATCTCTTTCATTAATGTGAACGACTCAAACAACATTCAAGGGTTTACAGTATAGAGTATCTCTACACTATACTTGAATAATGATTCACACAACTACTTATCTGACCACAACTCCCTTGTGGATTTTCTAATTCGAATCCCTCGAACTATATCAGAATGGACCTCCGAACATTCTGTGACACTCTCAGAATAAAAAATGTATATGAAAAATCTCACTCAGCTCAATACACAATGAATACTATAAGACCAAAGAAATACGAATCTCAAAGATATAAAAAAAAAGTAGCTCTCCACATCTGCATCGAGCTCCTTTTATCCTCCGGCTTCAACATGGTAAGTCCCTCCTTTTTGTTTTCATCCAAGTCAATTATAAACATGGTAGGTTATTATTTTTCAAGCCGGCGATCTTTCTTTCTCGTATTTTAGGAAGTTGAATCCCATCTTTGATTTTATTGACATGCCCAATATAACCACACGTTATTGTGTTTTTTTTTTTCCAAAACGATAGAAATTTTATTAAAACTCAACACAAGATCAGTACTGAATACAACTGGGCTAAACCGAAAAGAAAACTAAGAAGTCATCTGAACCGATGACCTAGAACCGCTAAAAAAACTCTGAAACTAGGCTAAGAAGCCCAAAATACCAGATAACAAACTGTTCCACCACTGCAATTGCCTAGCAAGAACAGTTTGCAAGGGAAAAAGGCAAAACTAACTAAGAAAGTAAAAAAGGCTACAATGCTGAAGAAAACAAACACAGATAGCTGAACTAGGGGTTCTTCTGCTTATTGGCTCCCTGAAAATCCAACCAGTCAGTCTGAGCTGCTTTGACAACTATATGTGCTGGAACTGCTGCTCTTTGAAACACCCATGCATTCCGTGTCTTCCAAAGCCACCACAAAAGGTATGTAGTCAGTTGAATTTTGTGTTCATCCACTGTGGAGTGACTAAGAAGACAAAGCTGCTGCCACCACTGTCTAAAGGAGTGTTGAAGGTGAGATAAACCATCCCATGAAACTGGAGCCACTTTCCAAACTTGAATTGCCCTAGGGCATAGAAATAGAAGATGCTCAATTGTTTCTGCCTCTTCTCCACAGCATTGACAAATGTTGTCTATCCTCATTCCTTTATCTTGCAGTTTGCTCAAAACTGGAAGTATCCCTGTAATGCATCTCCAGATAAATATTTTAACTTTCCCCATAACTTTCAAAGACCAGGTTCTGTGGTAAATTGGATTCCTCCTTTTATTTGCATAGCAACTGCTCTCTGGAATATCCATATTTAAGACTTTCTGTTGCACTAAATATTTGTAGACACTAGAAACCAAAAACATACCTTTTTTATCCAAACCCCAGTGAAATTTATCAGACCTTGTGGGGTTCAAAGTTTTAATTTTTAAAATGGCAGAGGCATCCTCTGGGCTGAAAACCTGGTTTACAAGCCATTCATTCCACTGCCGGCCGTCATTGGTTAGTAAATCTTTGACAAAAATAAGATGCCCTTTAGCTATAGGAATCAGCTGAGGATAGGCCTTTTTGTAGTTTGGAATCCAATTGCTGTCATCAATTTTAGTGTTTACACTATTGCCAATTTCAATTTTGAGCCATTTTGCAAAGACTGGAAGGATATCCATCCAGGAATTCCAGAGCCAGGAGCTATTGTGAGACTTCTTAGCATAAAAGATGGAGTGATCAGGATAATACCTGGCTTTTAGCACTTTGCTCACAAGTAGATCCGGTTGGCTTGTGATCCTCCACAATTGCTTGCATATCAGAGCTTCATTAAACAGCTTAATGTCTAAAAATCCCAATCCACCCGCAGCTTTTGGAATAGTAAGCTTGGACCAGCTTTTCCAGTGAATTCCTGCAGAATCCTCTCCTTTTTTGTTCCACCAAAAATGAGAGCATAAGGCAGATATTACATTACATAATTAATATTTAATTTTGATTAAATGATTACATGTATATAGAATTCATGTACAATTCATTTACAAAATCCAATAAATACTATAATAATTCCTATAATATAGAGTTCCTGCAATACCCCATCCAATTATTCTTGCATGCAAAATGACAGATTAGGAATAAAATTTAAAAAATTAATTTCAATAAAAATAAATAAATTGTAACGTTGTGAATATAATATACAAAAATAAGCAGTAACAACAGTGTATTAAAAAAAACTGAAATGAAAAACAAAAAAGCCAAAGTTTTATTTTTTGGTGCAAAAAAAGCCAAAAGTTAGCCAAATAAAATATATCCCCTAATAAAATTGTAGAAAAAGCAACAAAAATCTATCGACACCATTGATAGTGAAATATTATTTCTCTTTAACTTTCTTATTCATTAATAACGAAAACATATGACATATTATTTCTCTTTGACTTTATTATTCATTAATAACGAAAATATATGACATTATAACTTTTCCGTTACTAATATCAATACTGCATGAATTTTGGGCATTTATAAAGTTGAATATTCATAATTTTTAATATTGCGGGATTCAATATATATCATATTTAAAATTTCATTAGTAAAAAATTGTATTTATTCCAATTGGAAAGTTTTCTTTTTCTTTTTTGTTTTTTTTTTTGCATGACTTTGTTTCTTGCTTTGTAGACGCTGGCAATAAAAAATGAACCAAAAAATCTGAATATTTAATTTTATAACTAAAAAACAACCATGATTCCATGATTCATGCACAGTGAAATATTACATAATAAAACTTATCAATTAATTTTTAAATTAACCAAATATAATACACCATATCAATCTTCTCAATAGCTACTAACAAATGCCATTAATTCATTTAACATACATAGACCTAGATTTTTCTATCATTTGTTCATTACGTTTATTCTTAGAACTCAGCATATAAACGTAAAACTTTATATCATACATGCCGAATAGAGCCAGTCAAAAGATTATTTCTTTACCTTTACTTTTTTTTAATGTTAAAAAAAGTTATTGGACTTAATTAAGAGGTTTGACCCGGCAAATTCGCTATTGAGCTTATTGATAAATAGCTTATTTGATAACTTTTTTGGGCCCAAAACTCTAATTTATAAAAAGCTCATTAGAGCAGCATTTCGGGATAAAGGATTCCAAAAAAATTAATTGGAACTTTTTGATTTGTATTATTTATTTTACAATCTATATTGGTTTATGGTGCTAATAAATAATAATATGTCATCCATATGATTAATTTATCTAGAAAAATGTAAAATTCATAACTTCTTCGTCAAGTGTTAGTAAATTTTATTAAAAAATAATATATTTATAAATTACCAATTAAAGAATATGAATTGTTTTAATATATTAGTATTGAAAGAATACACCCTAAATAATAAATGTTCTTATTGGTCATTTTGCAATGTCAAACAGCTATAAGCTTTCAGCTATTTAACAAACACTTATTTAAAAACTGGTAATGCAATTCACTGGTCAAATCAGATAATATAATTCGGTATCCGCTGATACATTCCGCTATCCGCTATCCTCTGATCGCCAAACAAGGCCAATGATTTTTTTTGTTTGTTAGAATTTCATTGTATTAAATCATTTTGAGTTTTTAACTTTAATGTTTTATTGGTAAAACTATTGTACCATAACTTTCTACCTGTGTTTTACTATTTAATGTACTGGGTCAAATTTTATTTTCCGCCCTTGAATTATATTGGGCCATATCAATTAAAAAACTTAAAGAATTGTATCATTTTTGGGCTAATATTTTTTGTATTTGCTAATTTTAAAACTGCTTTTACTGCTTAATGGTACTCGACCATTTTAAAATGTTGGGCCCTTTATATAATATGTGTCCCTGTTTATTAAACAAAAAAAGTACCAGTTTTGGGCTAATTTGTATTATGTTGGGATAAATTTGTAGGTTGCGAACCATGGGGTTGTGTAACAATACACGTTTGATATTACTCATGTCATTGAATGCAGAATTTTAACCAGTGCTAGAGCTGTTGATAAAGTTCTCATTCCAAGGTTCACTATCATACTTTTCGATTTGAGGGTACCGTTCAAGTTCAGCGTCGTCAGATTCCTATTATGTTTTCCTACGCTATGAGACTACGACCATTAATAAGAGTCAAGATCCGTCTCTATCGTACGTTGGCTTTGTACTCAAGAATCCCGTCTTCAGTCATGACTAGTTGTACGTTGCTTTTTCGCGAGTGATGAATCGGAATAGTTTGAATGTAGTGATTTCTGTCAAAAAAAATTCCGATGATAAGGAAAACCATAAATGTTATATATAAATAAGATTTTAATAATATTTAGAATTGTTTTCAATTCTAAATATTTTGTTCATTAAAATGTGATTTTTTTTTTTTTTCTTTTGCTTATATATTTATATTACTTACTCATTTTGATAATTCGCTTTCCGTGCAAAGACACGAGTTGAATACTAGTTTTATATTAATACAAATTAAAAATCTCATTCAAATCTAACCTAAAATTTTTTTTCAAAATTTATTCTAATTATAAAAGTCCAATCAAAACTCAATATATTTATATCCAACCAAAATCTTAGTTCGTTCTTAAATATAAAGCAGCCCCTTACCCGAAACAGAGCAGAAGACAGGACAATCGTCACTATCTTTTAACATAGACCAAATCCATTAGGTTTTCATCGATTCGATAGGGGAATGTCGATGTTGAAGAATGTTTCTCAACGACCCTCCTTCAGTTCCAGGTATTATTCGAGGAATCTCTCATCAATTGAACCCAATCCCTTGCTTCACAATTCATTAGGGTTTCATCGATTCGATGTGGGAATGTTGATGTTGAAGAATGTTGGTCGACGACCCACCTCAAGTTCCAGGTATTTTTCGAGGACTCTCTCATCAGTCGAACCCATTCCCAAAACCCATCTGGAAATTGAGAGAAAGCTGCCTCTTTTGCTTCGTTTACATGGAAACAACATTGAGGTTGACCTCCATTATAGGCGTGACTATTTCTCTCTGCTTTCCTTGGATGACAAATCATTATCCAAACAACAACTCCACTTGCCATTTTCTAAGATTAAGGGCGTGAGCTATTGTGATGGCGTGGTGTGCCTCGAGGCTGGGTTTATTGGCGATAGAGTTGCCCTTTGGAACCCGTCGACTAACGAATTCAAGTTCCTTCCTAAGACCAGCATCCAACTCCATCCAGATGCTGATTATCTCATGTTTAAATGTCCCATGATTGGGTTCGATAGTAATTCTCAAGATCTTAAAGTACTAAGGTTCGTGACAACCGTTTTTCGTGATGAAGATGATTTTGCGGACATGACGCACCAATTGGAGTTGTACTCCCTAAAGTCTGATTCTTGGGAGGAATTACCTTATAATCTTTCTGATGATTGCTTATCACGCTCCTATAATTTTGCTTCTGTAAATGGGGTTGCTTATTGGTGGGTGGTGATAAACGCTAGGATGGCACTTCTTACCTTTGACTTTGCAAGTAAACAGTTTTCTTTCCTTGATCTTCCAGATTCGGCTAACCGTGATGCGGAATTTTATAGACTGCATCTTGCCGAGCGGGATGGGTCGCTTGCCACTATAACCTACCCAAAATATGGAGAAGAAAAAACTTTTGAATTGTGGGTGAGAAGTCATGACGGTACGTGGGAGTGGATATCCACCTTTTGTGTTCCTGGTGCTGAGGCGCCATTAGGGTTCTGGACAAAAGATGATCTGCTTTTTCGAGGCAAACGTGAATATCTAATCCTTTATCACATTGTCACTAGAGAGGTTAAGCATCTTAATATCTCTGAGGATCTTCTTAATCTGGAGTTTCTTCCCTGTGTGGAGGGTGGATTTCAGCTTGTTGGGAAATAAGAATTTGAAATCAAAGAGGTATAGTAATATTTTGAGAATAGTAGTACTCAATATTTGGTGTAGGGGTTTGTCTTTGGTATAGCCTATTTTTTTTTTTTTTTTTTTTTTTTT
>CACSLK010015510.1:272582-296207 GCA_902706635.1 Striga hermonthica
TTTTTTTTTTTTTTTGAGTGCCAAATGGTTTTTCAACTCCACCAGTTATTCCTCCATCCTCATTATTCTTTTTTTTCGACTATGAGACATAGAAACCCCAACTTGCAACTGCAAGTCCCCAAACTTAATCAACATTCATTTAAGCAATCACAAGCACATCTCAACAATACAAATCGTCTCAAAACCAACTCACCACAAATGAATCACAAAAATATCAACCATCGTGTCTTTGTCCCCAAAATAGAAACATTTTAAGAATTTAACCAAATGAAATTAATTCAAGTCATTTAAACCAGCACAATAAATTCAAATCAACTCTCATATCATCGTCGCAAAATTCCACGTACATGCAATCTCACACTAACACAGGACAAACAAATATCATGTAAATCAATCTAAGAACTCAAACTCTAAGGGACAAAAATATAATCACATAATAAACATGAATGCTCACCAAGAAAAACCTCCCCAAACTGAGAGTTTGCATATATCATCAACACTCAAATAAACACAAAAGAACTAAAACAAATGTAAAAAGAACGAGTTCACCTTAGTAAATGCGAAGAAGGTCGCCAAACCATGCACACCATTGGGTTGCCTCCCAACAAGCGCCTCTTTTTATTGTCGTTGGTCCGACGTATTGCTTCATTTTCATCAAAAGATTCATGGCGGATTCAGACGTGGCCTCAAGGGAGGCATCAAACTCATGGCAGCATGTTTGGTGAAATCCCCTCTTTTTGGTGTTGGATGCTTCACCGGATCTTTCCTCCATGACGCCATGTCCTCAAGAATACGTAGTAGCCCGCACTCAATCACGGTCAACGTATTATCAAATTCCTATTTACACCTTTCGTTCTACTCGATCGTCTTAAGAGGCTGGATATTAAGGACCAAGACATGCTTCATTGCATCTTTACGCAGCACCCACTTCATATTGGAAGAGGTAAGACAACGTTCAGCTTCTATCGGCACAAGAGCGGGAAGAACCATACGCTTTTTGGCTTCAGCAGGTCGAGTATGGGGTAACCCCATATCTGTTGCTCAACCCCATATTCTGTAGATTGATTTTCTTTTCCGCTCTCCTTCTTCTCGATATTCAGGGCTTTCTCGTTCTCCGACTTGTTTGTGCACTCTTCAAGTTCCTCGAGGTCCTCGTTGCACGACTGGATGACGCTTGAACTCATTGGGCTCGTTACGAGCCGATACACTAGTCGGTCCATTTGTTCCGCCAATTGGCTCATTTGGCCTTGCAAATTCCTTATGTGTAGTCCTTGGCTCTCGATGCTCGCCTCAACACCTTGGTAAAAGTTAAGGGTGTGACCGTCAACTCCCTCACCATATCCTCAAGCGATGAACCAGGATCTCTTTCAACTAATGGCTCACAGTACTCTTGCCGAAATCTCAACCTGTTCAATGTCAATGCATCTATGATATCCTCGAGCGACGGGATGAGATCTCACGCAATTGGTGGCGCAGAATACCCATAGAAAGAGTTAGAGTGCTCTCTCAAGTGGTATCCATACTCATCGGTATAGAAATAGTCTTGTTCGTTCCTTCGCCAACCACTAGGTCCTCTGTAACTCCCCACTTTGATTTTAAAGAAATCTCGGACTTTCTAAAAATCAGAACAATATTTTCGAATTCATTTTCGAAATCAAGGGCATTAACCAAAACATTTTACCGAGTCCAAGTCTTATCTGGACCCACGGGGATTCATAAACCCGATTTCACTTATGGTTTTCATTAACCAATTCTCAACGCATAAACAATTCTCAGCTCAAGCATAAAACATGCATAATTAGAATCTCATAAATCCAAGCCACATGAGTATTTTGAATCCAACAAAACTTAAAAACATAAGTACGAAAACAGTTTTCAACAAGTCTCAACGTGGTTCATAATAAGCGGAAGCTAAATGCAATAATTAAAGACCACCCACTCGTCTCGATTCGTCATCCGCCAACTGCTTAACCTGCATCCATGAAGAGCAGGTGGGAGTAAGCACAAATGATAACGTAGTGATCACTACTATGCACATAATCAACAAAATGTTAAGATGTATGGTCGCAGCATGAACACAAATCAATCATCATCATGTCTCATCTCCTAATCATGACAATAACTCACTCATTTGCACATCTATCATTAGCTGCGGAAAGGGGATGCATCAACCCTAGCGACGGGAGTGCATGCCACTACAACGGACACGACCTTTCATTAGGTCTTAAGGAGACTTGCCTCGCAAGGGCAACCGTACCGTAACTCGACGGGGACAACCGTACCGACGGTCGTAACAGCTCACATCAGTAGGCCACATGGTTCACATGCATACATTGATCATACCAACTCAACACTTAAACACGGATGGCATAGGAAATTTTATAAGTAAACCCACCTGGTCGAAATCAAGTCAATATCACAATATAATATGTAGGCGGCGAGCTCGGCTCGTCAAGTACCTACATTGTATAAAATAGTACTATGAATGACTATTCAACTCATGAACAACTTACCATATCAATCAATAGTTCAACTTCGCTCATAAAAGCATATATGCATGCATTAACAAGCAAATCTCACATTCGAAGGTACAACAAAAGTTTTTCAAAATTTAACCCGGGCAGCATTTTTAAAATCGACATAACTTTCAACACATAACTCAGATGAATATGATTCAAGTTTCAATTTAATCCTAAGGCATGCATCTACAATAATTATAAGACACCAAAAGCAAATAAGGTCGTGTACTAGGTAATAAATTATCAAATATTCAAAACTGAGTAGCAGTCAAAAGTCAAGAACTTGTAACCGACCAGACTTCAGTATTTACTAGCTAACCGGAGATACATACACGTTTTTCATGAGATTCAAAAACCATGTAATATCTAACTCAAATGTCTACAACTTTACTGAAGACCACATTTCAAATAATCACGTTATAGGCTTCATTTCAGAACATACATTTTGAGTATATACACAGCCACTACATCAAAATTCTGGACATAAATCCAACTTAGAAAAATTATATAAGATCAAATGAAACTCTAAATTGCATGATTTAAACTCCTTTTTAAAGCTTATAACATGAACTACAAGTTTCATGATGATTGCATTTTCATATAGTCACATTAGGATCATAAAAAACAACCTAACATCTTAATCACCAAACCTGCCCGGATATATAAAAACAACATGCATGTACAACTTCAAAAATTCATAACAAATTCAAATCAACTCTAAATGACTTGATTCAAAAACTATTAGATTTTTAACTTGATTAGCTACAACCTTTCAGAAGAAAATATTGACAAATAACAACATCATTGATGAGTTTAAACACAAAATATACTGTTTATGAAATCTGACAGGAATAAAGTCATGCTACAAACAACACCTCAATAAATTAACTCTAACTAATGTTACAGAGCTCATATCAATATTCTTCTTACCTCATTAGAAATCTAATAAAGATATCTACAACTTTTATGATGGTCACTTTTTCCGTTGAGCATTTTAAGACATGATAAACAGATCAAACGTTAAGTGAACACAAGCTGCCGGGATTTTATAAAAGCTGATTGCGCGACGATGTTTCTAAAATCATAATTTATTCGATATAAATCGGATTCATGAAATTACAAAGGCTAGAGAAAGCTAACAAAACGAACTCCATTTCATATGAAGAACACATTTTCAGAAAAGAATTCCTTGAAGTCATAACAGAGGAAACTTACCTCCTTCAAGAAAACAAAAATGAGGAGAAATGAAAGATGTGTTGCTCGGTTCTTCTACTTCTCTCCCTATCTTGTTTTAAATCCGATTTTCTCTCTATTTGTTCAAGTTATTCAGGTTTTTAATGATCTAATATAACTA
The DNA here is from genome assembly GCA_902706635.1 of Striga hermonthica. Taxonomy (NCBI): domain Eukaryota; kingdom Viridiplantae; phylum Streptophyta; class Magnoliopsida; order Lamiales; family Orobanchaceae; genus Striga; species Striga hermonthica. The sequence continues at coordinate 276,456 of CACSLK010015510.1, forward strand.
AGGAATGAAACATAGGAACATGCCATGAGGAGAAATAAGATCTAGATTCAACCTAACCTAAAACTAACCATTTACAAACACTTGATGACAAAAGCAAGTAACATGGTTCTCTAACTCTTATGAATGAGTATGGATTCAGTTTTGTACTTAAAATGGCTGAAAAAAAAAACTTACTTACTAAAAATATTGGGATGAAAAATAAATTTTACGGAACCGAAATCGAACTTAAAATCGGATTATAACCGAAAACTAAAGAATTTAATTACAATCAATTTTTCCTCTTCTAATTCAGTTTTCATGGATAAAAATATTTTAAAGAGATGGTAATGCAATATTCTAAGGTTTGGTTGAATTTCTTTGAAGTTCAGGTTGCAACGGCTCTAAAATTAATTCAAACGAACAATAATTCGGCTTACACGATTAAACCGAAAATTCAAACGACGATTGATGAAATAAAATTGAACGAGATATATATATAATCACATAATCAAGACATATCAATAATAAAATAAAATACCATTAATTAATATAAACTCAGAAAAATTTAACATTCGAACAGTTAAATTCGATTTACGCAATTACACTGAAATTGTCGATCGACAAACATTTTAAAATAAAATGATCGAATACTTTATTGAAGTACTAACTATTGACGACATCACAACTAATATAATAAATATAATCTCATAATTAAAATTCAATAAATAGAATAATCTGAGAAATTCTATAAATCGAATGGGGTGTTACAATCTATCCCCGTTAAATATATTTCCGTCCTCGGAAATAAGGTAAAACATAACTGAAACTCCGAAGTACTTCAATAATAACATAGAAATGATAACTAGAATACTTAATTTATATCTCTTATCGACAATTTTGCAAACTGACAATAGTACAATCGGTAAGCATCACAATAATTCATGCGCTTTCATTATTACCGACATATCACATCTTCATTCGGTCGCTATTAAAGCACTCTGGTTGCGCATCTACCACTCGGTATATTTAATACTAAATTGATGACCGAAATCTTATCTCATACACAATTCGCTCTCTGACACACTATTTGAAGTCGTATCTCATACGCGTCATTGCTCTTTAAACAGACTCGATACATCCTTCAATTTTCTTCAGCACTGCTTCAAAATCATAAATGGATTTAGCACTGTCAAAAATCCAAAAATTTTACTCCTTCCTTCCTATTAATATCATGAAAAGAATTTATCGAGCTCGAGTACAAAGACTGAGAGTGCTAATGCTCAATAATATTCGCAATGATATTCAATGATTAATTGAAGCAAAAGTTCGAATATCTGGCGAGTTCCCCAATGTATACAAATGCATGACAGGTATAGGTAGAAGTACTTTTGCCAAGAAACGAATAGCTAAAAGAATAGGCGGCTGTTATAAATGTGCTCGATGGAACTGTGACACACGATGTACGTCTTTAGGATTTGTGTCCAATAACCGAGAAGATGAAATAGCTTTCATAAAGAATGGTTTGAGTAAAGAATACCTGGATCAAACAATTCAACAGATTCTTGAGACACATCCAAGTGGTTATGTGCATCGAGAATTGATGCCTTTATGGACTCAATTCAAAAATGAAGAAGAACATTATAGTCTCGAAAATATATTATCAAGAGATCCGGTATGTACACACAGTTCTTGATAGTACATTTTTAATAAGATGTACTACATAGAAAATCTTATTGTTACTGAAATATAAGATTTATCTGTCGACAACTTTTTCCCTTTTATAAGGCGAGTCCCTCTTTATAGCCAAATGTCTCACATCTTTTCTACCTGCTGTAGACAGATAAGATTCATTTAAGCCTCCACTACTTTCCTGTCGGAACTTTTCTTCTTTAAAAGGTGAGTCTTTCTTCAACAATTATCTCTTCACAAAAAAATATGGCTTCTGTTGAATCCTCTCATGGTAGCAAACTTCTACACCCAATCCAAACTGTGTGCGTTCTTGGTGGTTCTCGATTGGTAAATTTTCCTCTTACTATCTATGTTGTAAGCGATCCAGTGAAAGAGTTGGGAAAAAACACAAAATTAACATACTCTATGGAGGAACTAGCATCCATTTCTTTGATAACATTTTAGTGGCTGCTAGATGCTTTGATATAGGGGTAAGAAGTATCCTTCCTTTCTATCTTACTTCATCAATAGTTGTCAAAGATTATGCTACTATGATGATAACTCTTAATATTTATGGATGTTTGATGACTATGGTGTCTGGTTGCGATGCATTCATCGTTCTTCCTGGTGGATACAGAACCTTAATGTTTGTTTTCACCCTTGATACTTGGGCAGAAATGAAATTTCATACCAAACCTATTGGTTTGTTGAATTTCGATAACTTTTTTCAGATCTTGCTTGGATTTTTTGATGAAGGAATGTATCAATCTTTTATATCTCCTTTACAAAGAGAAATATTCATGTCTGCTAATACATCCGCTAAACTTATCAAGAAACTTCAAGATAGTATCTCAACAGTTCAAGATTATGTGGAAACTCAAGGATTCAAACGCAAGCGAGCCTTTCACCCATTAGATTTATATTTATGAACCAATAATCATACTGGGTGACAAAGTTATGGAGTCTTGTGCTGTTGAGACTCCCTCCCTTTATTTATTGTAAGCTTGTATTAGTTGAGGATTCACTTTTACTTTATCTGTATTTCCTTTATTCGATGTCTCTATTAGCTTCTTAGTAATAATGATATCCTCAACAGTGTGCTTGATCTTCATAAATCTTTTTTGTTCTTGATATGAGACTTCCAAGGTTGTTATCATCTATATCTTTTCAAATAGACTGATTGTGTAAAAATATACTTCTTCTAGTATATGCTTGAATCACACCTCAATACTACTTGATTCTTGACTGAGAAATTTTCTTAATTCAAATGTTCCATTTGTTTTCCTCAAAACCGATATCTTCAGAACACACGGCTCCGTTGATAACAAAACCTCCTTCCTCGCCGACACAAGTAATATCTCGCGTGTGGGTTAGGAAGTATTGACTAGCTATTCGGTATGGATCTCCTCCCGCAGAGTCGATCTCATAATTGGGAACACTCGACATTCCCCTACTAACGATCTAACTCCAACACCATCTCACTCTTCACAGGTCTTGATCTCCACAAAGTATACATAGTCTCTAATCGAGACTCAAGACTCCGCACAACATCAATGTGGTCTTATATCACGCCATCTCGAGAAAATCTCGCATGAGGTAAAAGAACCTAATCGACAAGTCTCGCATAATAGAGAGTTGTTGATTTGAGGATTCATACAATAATTTAGTGGAACTTGGAGCTCTCAGTTTAATGCTTGTTAGGAAAGGTTCAAAAGATCAAATTACAATTTGACCAAGGATACTCATTCAATGGCCCAAAAAGAACAAGGTCGATCTGAGGTTTAATGCAGTGTCACTCGAGAGAGGGCACACACGCTGGCGCTGCATAAGTGGGGCGCTGGAACGCGTGCATGTACTTACTCGGGGACCAGCTGCAAGGTTAAGATTGGCCGTACACACTGGGTTAGGGAGTTTCTGCGTTCGGTGATGGGGGCTACAGCCTTTGTGCGAGTCAACGGTCGACCCTGCAGTGCCTAACGTCTCTCAGCACGAGAGCGCCTGCTCATCCACCACTTCGTGTGGCTCCACCTAGCCATGGTCGACGATCGGTTCAAGGTTTTTACAAGAAAATTTAATCCATGGTTTTCTCAATACGAAAATTTTCTCACTTGGGATTTCACATTGGCTAAAACAATAGAACGAGAAGAGTTTCCCACAAAACGTGTACAAATGGGGTTCATTTCAAATAAGTATTTTGGTTTTACACAAATTGAAGAATTTCAAGGTCTAAAAAAAAATATATAATAGGGCATAAAACTTGGTTCCAAGTTCACTACTTTTCCCTTGCTCGATACAATAATCACACTAACTATTCAACCGCACTGCTTAAAGGTATGTTTTATATAAGTATCAATGAAAATACTTATAATGTGAATTGTGTATTCGGACTCTAGAAATTTCTTTCCGTACATATATGGACTTGAACTCTAGTGGTAAAGAGTTAAGTCACGACCCTAAGAGTTCGTTTAGGACTGCCGGCATGTTTAGCTACATGGAAAAGAGCTTACGTAACGGCCGACACTGTTAGTCGGAAGAGTCGAGTGAGCTATCATTCCGTTATTCGGTAATGACTACCTGTTAAGATTGTTTTGGTTGGAGAACTCATGTTCGACCTCTTGGGGAAATCTTTTTCCTATTTCTCTTGTTGCTCGATCTTTATTTCCTCACACCATGCTTGAATCCGCTTGCCATTGAATTGAGTTCCATTGTCGGATATCAACACTTTGGGAACACCGATCCTACAGAAAATATTATTATACAAAAAGCTGATGACTTTCTCTTTCGTGATATTTGCCAAAGGTTCGGCCTCCACCCATTTCGTGAAATAGTCCACCGCTACGATCAAGAATTTCCTCTGCCCGGTTCCTTGTGGAATCGGCCCCTACCAGGTTGATTCCCTACTGGGCAAATGGTATGGGAGCACTCATCGTTTCATCGCCTCTGCTGGTTGATGGATAAGCGGGCCGTGCTTCTGGCATTGTAAACATTTTCTCACCATCACCTTCGCATCCTCCTTCATCGTCGACCATAAGTATCCTGCCGTCAAAATTTTTGCGACCAAAGCCCCCGACTTACTGTGGTCACTACAACATCCTTCGTGCACTTCTCTCAATACGTATCAACCTTCCTCTTGAGTCACACAACACAAATGCGGTCCAACATACGACCGCTTGTAAAGAATGCCTCCATGCTCTAAAAAATCTACTCACTACCTTTATCGCCCATTCCTTCAAGTCTTTTATGATCGGGGCCCTCCAATCCTCCACCTCCTCTATCTCAACCACTTCTGCTTCAACCACACTTCTCTCTAAATGAAATAGAGTTACACTTTTGCTTTTACAATCCACCAAACTTTGAGCGATTTTTGACAACAAGTCTGCTCGACCATTCTCCCCTCGAGGGATCTGTATCAGCTCAAACGAGTCAAACTTCTCTTTCAACTTCTTCATCTCATCCACATACTTCTGCATCCGGTCCTCCTTAACTTTAAATCCTTCAAGAAACTACCCAACTACTAATTGAAAATCAGAATGCACTTGCACCTTTCGGGCTCCTCCCGCCATGGCTAATCTCAAACCTTTGATTACCGCCTCATACTCAGCTTCATTATTGGATATCCTGAACCCCACTTTGACCGCCTGGAACGCATTTAAGCTCGTCCGCCCCATAATGATATTGTAAGATGATTCAACTCCCACCACCACAAACCTTACCATCCGCACCTTCCTCGTCTCTCCTACTCCCAATGCCACCGGCAAACTCACTTCGCCCATCGGCACCACCTCTCCTCCATTAAAGCAGTAAAGCGCCATGGCTACCAGTTTTAACTCTATATTTAGCTCCTTGTTAATCTGTGAAAAACAATCATAAAACATTATGTCTATCGAACTCCCGGTATCAATGAACACCCTCTTCACATCAAAACCTTCCACCTCTGCCGTAATCACCAAGGCATCATTGTGCAGTAATACCACTCCTTCAGCATCCTCTGCCTTAAAACTTATTATAGGCATGCGAGCTGTAATCCCCACCTTCTCTCTCTTCCTCTTCATAGCTCGAGCATGCTTCTTCATGGCCTTATTCGAGTCACCATCCGTCGGCCCTTTAGAAATCATATAAATCGTTCCTCTGTTCATAGGAGCCTCACTTTTATGCTCTCCTTTCTCTCCATCTTTCCTCGGCCTCTTCCCTTGACCATCTCGATCATCCCCCTCCTCATCTCTATCACTTCTCTCTTCCGAATCCTCCCGATATCTCCTTAGTCCCATTCCTTTTACCCTATCATGATACACAAACTCCTTCAAATGTCCCGCTCGAATCAACCTCTCAATCTCATCCTTCAAATGCCTGCAATTTTATGTGGTATGACTATAGTCTCGATGAAATCGACAATAGGTATCCTATCTAGGCCGAGTTAGGCCTGTAAACCTTGTCTTTGGCCACGTTACATCCTCGCTGACATTCTCTGCTCCATCTCCTCGAGCACCTCCGTCAAATCTTTCTTTAAAGGTGTAAAATTATGATACCTCTGCCTCTCGAACAACAACGGCCTCCCTTGCCACCTATCATCCTCCTCTATTGCTTTGAGTCTCGCCCCTCTCTTCTGGACGATGCTCTTTTCGTCTTACTCCTTTTAGGAAAACTCCTCCTTGGTGATCTCCCCATTAGTGGGCTTTTCTCCTTTTTTGGCTCTGGTCGAGCCACTCTCTCCAATTTTGAGAACTCCACTTCCATCTCCTCCAAGTTAATATACTTCCTGCGCTGCTTCAAGACATCCTCATATGATCGAGCAGGAGTCTTTGCCAATGAGGTTCGGCAGAGTCCTGCTCGAAGACTCCTTATCAACCCTCCTACTTTCACTTCATCCGACGCCGAGTGTACCTCCAAACATGTTTTATTATATCAAGCAACGTACTTCCTCAGAAACTCTTTCTCTCTCTGCCTCATCACCATGAGAGTTAAGTATGTCTTCTCATGGGCCACCGCGCTCCAGTACTGATTGGCAAGTTTGCTGGAAAAATCCTTAAAGTCCGCGGTCGACCCAGGAGGTAACTGATGGAACTAATCAAGCGCTCCTCCACGTAAGGTCGATAAAAATGCCCTGCAACACAAAAAATCAGAATACCCATGCAAACAGAGCATATTTTAAAAAGTCCTCACATGCCTCGACGGGTCAAGTGACCCATCAAGCACCAAGTTTGTCTCTCTGAAATTATTCGGCAAAGGGGCCGCAAGAATCTCCCTCGAGAAGGGATGTCCTCCAGCTCTCCTTTTTGGCCTTCCTTCTACCATGTCTTGCAACTAGCGCAACTACTCCGCCATCCTCTCCATCGCACGATCTCTCCCACCTCCTCCATCTCCATAGCTAGATACATCCTCATCCTGGCTTTCCACCATTGTGGTCGGCGCGGTTGTGGCGTGAGATGTGTGACTTGTGACTTGCTGAACCGCCTGCGCTGCCGCGGTCGCCACCATCCTCTTCATCTCCTCCCTGGTCATCGTCATCACATATTGACCAGGGGCTTGCACCACTGCTTGTGGTGGTGCTCCTCCCTGCACCACCGTTCCTCTTGGTTGTGCCACCACTGGGTTCTGGGGCGACGACAGTGGCATTGCAACCGCAGCTACCGCGCGAGCCTTCTAGGCACGACTGGAGCTCGCATCTCCTCCGGGCACCGCCGGCTCGATGCTCCTACACCTTGAAGGACAGGCGTAGAAGTGACCAGCATTTGCAAAAGGCTAGAGAAACCCAGAGGAGGGCCCTGCCCCATCGGCCTGGTCGTCGTCCAAGCGTCGTCGAACGTCGAATGCAACTTGGTTATGGGAATTCCGTCTGCCATAGCTGAGCTTCAAACACAACTTTTTGAACAAAGAAGTCCCCACAGACGGCGCCAATAGTGCATGTGTAAACGTCCTGGTCCAGTTTGGGGTAGATCGATTCCTTTCCTTGCTGGTAGAATGCCGGAAACCTGCAAGTAACTCTCACACCGGGGGTTGTGTCCGGTGAAGAACCTCCGATGCTTAAGTCAGTATGTGTATAAGTATACCGGAATTGAGTAATGGAAAAATCATGTCAAGGGAGAAAGGCTCACCCCCTTTATATAGGGGTGAGATACTTGACCTAATAGTTGCCCGGATAAGGTAAGCTGGCTGCCCAAGCTGCCCGTCTGTACTCTGACACGCCGCGCACATGTCAGAGGTGGCGCGGGATGTTGGGAGCTGTCAGAGGTGGTTGTCGCTATCAATCATTACGTTCTCAACACGTGTCCTTCTGCACATGGGGTGAAGATTCTCCAGGAATTCTGTTAGAGGCTCTCACACGCGCCTATGACTAGGCAGATCCATAGAGTATTAGGTCCGCGAGGTGATCTACCTACTGAGGTTGACTAAATTGCTCGATTGCTTATCTGGTCGAGCGATGGATTGGTCAACTACTTGACTGGTCGACTGGTTGACTGATCGATCTTCTTGTCGCTTAGCTCGGCTCTCTTATGGCATGACCTCTTAATCCGGTTCAGCAGACTGGTTTAGCTTTGTAGGTATAATATCCTATATCAGTACCTCTTTTTAATCAATTAATACCTACTTTTGTGAATGAAAAAGGATTATTTCAATTTTGATCAACATTTACAAAAAGTAGTACCAGACATAATTAAGATAATACCAGTTTTACATTGTTGTAGTACCTGATATTGGGTCTTTAGCACCACATGTAATGAACACATAAAAAATGGAATTTCAGTCTCAAATGATGTTTATATGTAATATAGGATATTATACTGGACCTGGTTTAATGGATAAAGTGGATACATATCGGAGCATAACCTTACTAAGACATCTAAGCATAACGATAAGGTCAAGCCCAACTTGGACCCAAAAGGTACACTCTCCCTATAAAAGGGGGCCAAGGTACCTCATTCTCTCAATCTTTCCTCATTCCATTACTACGCTTTCTCTCTTGATCTGAGCACTGACTTAGGCATCGGAGGCCCGATGTCGGGGCTACCGCTGACGTTGGGTTCTGCAGGTGCGGAGGCCATTCGAGTTGAAGGAGCCCGGGTGAATTATATTCACTTCATTGGCGCCGCCTGTGGGACCGGTAAAAAAGTCAAGCAGAGTTCCGACTGAGATAATTTTAAATCTCCTTCTTCTTCCCCGGCCGCCGCCACCGCCGGCCGCCACCTCTACCGCCGGCCACCAGAAAATATGCTCCGATCGGAAAATCGTCTACGTCATCGGATAGATCTCCTCAAGGTAAATCTACCATTAAGTTTTCATGCAAAAATTCCTTCAGAAAGACCTTCAATTTCGCGGTAGAAGTTTCCAGATCTTGTAAAAGTTTGGTCAAAATAGGACATTCAAATGCATTTTCCCGACAATCTAGGAGGGCTATGAAAAATCCGAAGGTACCACCAGAATTCTCTCGACGAGAAGAATCTCCAGTTTCTGATCTTCACCGGAAACCGCCACTCCCATCGCCGTCCGTCGCTGCCCGTTGGTCAATTCGTCCGATCTAAAAAATTCTTACACCAATGGGAAGCTCTTATCGTGCTTGTTCTACCCTTAAAATTTTGAGCGAAAAAATTCTAGCAGAAAGGCCTTCAATTTGCCGGTCAAAGTTTATGAATCTAAGAAATGGTTGGTCAACACTTGCTTTCTTCTCCAATTTTTTTGGCGATTTCTGCTGAGACACGCCAAACTGATGGCACCTTCGGAATCTCCTTGCAGAGGCCCGTGAGCAGACGGTCATTTTACCTGGAGCCCGTGACTCTTTCCAGCAGTATTTTTCCAGTTGTCTTCACCGGAAATGCACGACCTGCAGGTCTGGGAGTAACCCATAGCAGGCGCAACTCAGCCCGCTAGCCTGACGAGCAGGAAGGCCTTTCCCCGTGGCCCATGCCCATTTGCACAGAGCCCAGCGAGAAAGCCCACTCTTGCAGTCCAGGAGAGAAGAAGCCCGGTATCTGTAGCCCACATGTACGCAGCCAATTATCGGGAGCCCAGCGAGAAAGCCCCTTCAGCCCAGCAACACGCGCGCGGGCAATAGCCGGCCTGCGAAGCCCACGCGAATCATAATTTTTGGCCCGCACTCAGCCCGTGTTAAGCCCGCACTCCAGCTCGCTTTTCCCTTCAGCAATCGGCCTGCAAGAATCCGAATTCATCCCGCGATAGGCCCGCGTGCTTCCAAGCCCCAACAACGCGGCCCAACCGTCATTTCCACGGCCCAGCTCCTTCTACCCGTGGCCCGACATGCTGATCAGCAACCCAAATTGCCCAAATGCGGCCCAGTTGACGGTTATTGTAATACCCCGTTCGATTGTGGATTATTGGTGTTATTATTTATTTTCTTTATTATTATTTTGTGCTCTTTATATTATTATTATTTGCTAATGTGATTATTATTTTTATTATTAATACTATTATTATAATTGAATTCTATATATATGTATATATATACATATATTTATTTGTCAAAATGTAATTATTTGACTAAATGCATATTTTTACTATTAATATTATTATTTTAAAACATTGTGTGTATTATTAATATTGATATTCCGGATTAATATATTCGTCGTCAAACGAATTATTCGATGTTATTCCTCTGATATGAATCTCGTCCCAATTGGAATTTAATTCCAATACCTTTTACTATGTCATTTATGTGGACCCAACGTCTAATGTTGTATCTAGCCCAAGTTGGTAAGTGGCCCATTTGGCAATAAATCTTCTTGGCCCAAGAGGTAAAATCCTACGCCTCTCCTTCTCCTCTTTCACGCTGAGACCGAGTCTCCTTCATCCTCAGCAGATAAAATTTTGTTCTGATACTTTGGTGAAATCCCTTGCACGTTCTCCCCTTTTCACTCGCCGACCTCCTTCTTATATCTCGGTCATCTCACCTCTCTCGCTCTAGTATAAGTTGGAAATTTCCCTTTTCGAAACCGGCAGCAGCAAATCATCCCTCACCATAAATTCCAGCGAAAGACCTGCCATCATCGTTGTCCCGAGCAGCGTCTTGCCATCGCCGACGCCCTCCGCAGCGGTTGACCCTTGCCGTCGATTCCAGAGCAGAAGCCAATCATGAGCCTGCGATCCAGCGGACCTCCATTGTTTCCGGCGAAAGCTCCGTTCGCGTGCCTCGACGAGACCTCTTATTCGCCGTAGGCATCCACACAACGGAGAAATTCGAGGATTAGCAGATTTCAGTCACCGTGTCCGAAGGTTTATGAGTTCAGAGTCCCTTTCGTCCTTTCGGCCCCGTTTCGCCCCGACCGTTTTTCCGATAACTCGTAGATTCCCGAAGACAGGTAATCTTTTTGAACCTTTCTGTTTTACTGTTCGTACTACCTTGTTGTTGGAATAATTTTCTCGTTAAATCGTTCGTTAGTATTTGGTATTCAGATTAATTATCGGTTCGTTCATTGAATTTTGGATAGTTATTGAATGAATCGTGAATTGGTGTGGACCTCCCGGAACTCTCGACTTAGTTTAATCGAGTCTGTTTTTAATTGCCGCAAATTAGTGATAGATTTGGAGTCTCGTTAAATTCTTTCGGGTTGTTATATTCTTCAATCGTGTATGTATTTTGTTTAGGCCGGTTACGTGTTGGTCGAACACGGTTCTTCTAACATTTTGAAACTCTGAATGTATTTGGTTTGTCAAAAATATTTACTATGTCTTGAAGCTATTACTTTGGCAAATTTGTTTAATTTCAGAGTCTCGTTTTATTGATTGGAGCCGTGTCGTAGTCGTTATGTCGTTTGGTTGTTTTCGAACCGCTAGGTGTCGTTTCCTATTCCGAGCAAACCCCGTTTTTGTAAGGTTTTCGAACTCTAGAAAAGTCATTATATTTTGGGTAAAAAATTCTGTGAAATTTTGCTGTTGAAACCTGCAGCCTGAAATTCTGTTCAATCTACTACTTAGCCTTTTATTTTCGCAGCTTTTGTTTTAGTTCATTAGCAGGTTTGTTCTAAATTTATTTTGTAAAGTCAGTAATTTAAATCGCATTCAACCCGTGTAGCGCAGTGGTCTTGAGCGTAATCTTCCGTGCACAAGGTCCAGGGTTCGAACCTTGAGACCTGCGACCTATATTTTTTTCAGTTCTGTTGTCTCACAAAACGCGCGGGCCATAAGGCCCGATTTCAGCCCGCGAGCGGCCCATTTCAGACAGCAGCTCCGGTCCGATACAAGCCCGCGCGCAGCCCGCAATCTTTCAGCAGCTGAAGCCCGCGCGGCCCTATTTCTGGCCCAGTGAAGGCCCACGCCTTCCCAGCACTTCGCGGGATGAACTTAGGCCCAATTTTGGGCGCGCCTCTTAGCCCAATTTCGTGGGTGAGGCCCAAACTGCGGACAACATGTCCAATTCCTTATTTTAAGCCAATTTTGTGTTCCGGAGCCCGTTTTAATACCGATTTAAATTTTAAAAATATTTTAAAAATGAGAAAATTTTTGGGAAAAAATTATTATTAGTTCCGAGACCCCAATTTACTTCTTCGAGTCATAATTTTCAAAAATTAGAGAGAGTTCCAAGTCCACGAGAAATCCGATTAAAACCCACAAATCTTAATTTTTATTAAGTATGGTTTTTATGTTAAATTCAAGTAGTGAGATAAATTATTGATAAATTATCTCGCTTAAATGTAGGTGTTTGAGGAGTCGAGCCTCATCCTACGTGCTTGCTTTTGTGTGCCATTTTCTACCGAAATTTCCAGGTGGGTTGTAATTGTAAAATTTACTATTTCTTAAATGTTATTACTGTTTTAATTATGGTATGATCAAGGTATGCATGTAAATCATGTAGCCTTCGGTGTGAGCTGTAAGACCAGGGCTTAGGTCCCTCGGCCGGTGATCCTCATTGGTAAGTCCAAGGCAAGGCCTTGGCGATGGGGCGGTTTACTCCTACTGGCTGGCACTCGATGTTGGACTGGAGGGCATTCAATATATAGTCAGCAGTAGTCTATGGGTAGGTGTGCACATGAGTCTGATCATTGTATTATTGATGGGAGAATGGGACAGATTATTGCTTCGTATGCATGCTGAGACCATACCTTTTGATTATTGATTACTGTTGATTATTGACATTAACATTTATGGCATAGCGGTGAGCACTACTGTTTCCTTTGTGCTCATCCCCACCTGCTCTTCATGGATACAGGTTAGATAGAGCGGCACGAAGTGGTCTTTAATTTGAATAAATGCTTTCGCTTTGAATGGAACTCTGATATTATTGCATTATTATTGACTATTGTTTTTCTAGTATTGGATTATTGATAGGGATTATATCCCTAGGATCATTATTGGATTATTGATTGATTATTGGGATTTTCTTATTGATTATGAGTATCAATAGTTGCCGAATATTGAGAAAATGTCGAGTATTGATTATTGATTTGAAAATGAGTAGCGCCTCAAATATTGTTTTTGAAATAAATTCAAAAAATTTATTCTGATTTTCTGTAAATAGAAGTGGGGCGTTACAGTTTGGTATCAGAGCCAGTCTGCGTTTCTGTAGACTGGTTTAAGTATAAAAAGTTGATTATGTGATTATGTGTTTTGAATTCATGTTAAGACCACTCGCTCTCGTCGTGCCGCGCCAGCTCAGGTATGAGTACCTGAATAACTTTGAGATTATTGCATATTGTTTGATTATTGATTATTGGAATGAAATCGGGGCTAGGACTAATCCACCTTTAAATGCGAACTCTAGTGTTGAACTCTAGACTACTTTTATTATTTTGCTAAACTCTTCGAGCAATTTTCAATGTAGAATTATGGCTCGTCGTAATGCTCGCAACCAGCAGCCTTCTCCGTCTCCATCTCCACCCCCATCTCCCCCTCACCAGCAGGCTCCCAATCCGGCTGGAACTCATCTCAACACTGTGATTCAGTTTCGCTAGTTGACCCCGCCGACTTTCACAGGGATCGAAAGGCCCGAAGCAGTGGCGGAGTGGATCCGTCAGTTGGAGCAGAACTTCGATTTGCTGCAGTGCACCGATGCCCAGAATGTCATCTATGGCCGCTATATGCTGAAGGGAGATGCCGCCCTATGGTGGTCCGGCTATTGGAGGTTGAGGCAGACGGAGTTTAATGCCTTGAATTGGGATCGCATGAAGGAGGTGATCATGGAAAAGTATTATCCTCAGAGTTATCGCATGAGGATGGAGCGCGCTTTCTGGGATCTTACTCAGGGGACTGGTACCGTTGAGGAGTATGAGCGAGAGTTCACCCGCATGAGCGCCTTTGCTCCATATATGATGGACACTGATCTGAAGAAGGCCCACAAGTTCCGAGATGGTCTGAATCAAACCCTCCGTATGCATGTTGCTAGCCAGGGGAATCTTTCCTTTGACGAGACCGTTATCCGAGCCACCCAGCTAGAGAGTTATCAGACTCTCAATGTTTTTGCCCCTTCCGCTCAGCTAGTTCAGCCCATTTCCTCTGCACCGCCCGACTCTAGTTCGGGCAAGAGAAAGTTTGATTCCCGGCGGGATAACCGGAAGGGAAAGCGCGGTGGAAACGACCATCGTGGTGACCACCCTTTTGCGCGTGACCAGTTTCCGAGGTGCCATAATTGTGGTCGTTATCATCCGGGAGAGTGCCGCTACACCCAGCGAGTTTGCTTCAACTGCATGAAGCCCGGTCATTTCTTCAGTACTTGACCCGAGCCCCCGAGGTAGCTGGCCCAGCAGCAGCACCAAATTTCTATTGAAATGCAATCTTTAAAGCAACAACAACAGTTTCCCCCTCCACTTTACCAGCAGCAGCAGCCCAGGCAGCCCCCACCACTACACCAGCAGCGAGCAGGAGGTCAGGCCCGAGTCTATACCCTTGCTCATGACGAGGCAACCAACAATGCAGGTACCATTTCTGGCATGATTTTCTTATCTGATGTGCCTATCTTTGCGTTATGTGACACTGGAGCTACTCATTCCTTCATCTCTTCTCGTTGCTTGGAGGCTTTTTCGATTAGTAATGTGTGCCCTTGTGACCCTCTCGAGGTTAGTCTAGCCTCGGGAAAGATTATTGTTTCCGATTCTATGATTCCCAGTCTTCCAGTCAGTATTGGTGGGCATATCTTGGAGGCCAGTGTTTATGTGATTGAAATGCGAGACTTCGATGTGATCTTGGGCATGGACTCGCTCACTCGCTATCGAGCGGATATTCGATGCCAGGAGCACGAAGTCAGTCTCTTCCCTATTTCTGATCAGCCTGTTATTTTCTATGGGGTGAAGTCGAGGACTGTGCCTCGAGTCATCTCTTCGATGCAAGCTAGAAAGAGCCTTTCTAGGGGTAGCTGTCAAGGCTATCTGGTTTCTATGATATCCGAGGATGATTCTGAGAGGTCCCCAGAGAGACTCTCTATTGTCTGCGAGTATCTTGATGTCTTTCCTGATGAATTGCCCGGAGGACCGCCGACCGCCAAGTAGAGTTTACCATTGATCTAGTACAGGAGCCGGCCCTGTTTCTTAAGTCCCCTTATTGTATGGCGCCGAAGGAGCTTCAAGAGCTCAAGGCTCAGATCCAGGAGTTGCTTAATCTTGGTTTCATTCATCCGTGTGTTTCGCCGTGGGGAGCACCCGTCCTATTCGTGAAGAAGAAAGACGGATTGATGCGCATGTGTATTGACTATCGGGAGTTTAATGCCCTTACAGTCAAGAACAAGTATCCCCTTCCTCGCATTGAGGATCTCTTCGACCAGTTGAGAGGAGCCAGTGTATTTTCGAAGACCGACTTGCGTTCTGGCTATCATCAACTGAAGATCCGAGAGTCGGATATTTCTAAGACTGCCTTCCGTACCCGTTATGGCCACTATGAGTTCGTAGTCATGCCGTTCGGACTCAGCAATGCCCCGGTCGTGTTTATGGACCTTATGAATAGGGTCTTTCATCCTTTCCTGGACCAGTTCATCATTGTGTTCATCGACGACATTCTGGTCTATTCTCGAGATATCGATCAACACAAGGAGCATCTGAGGATTGTGCTGGAGACTCTTCGCTGCGAGAAGCTGTATGCTAAGTTCTCGAAGTGCGAGTTTTGATTGGATCGTGTGGCATTCCTTGGCCACATTGTGACAGCGAGAGGCATTGAGGTGGATCCCAGTAAGATCGAGGCAGTGAGCAAGTGGGATACGCCAAGAAGTGCCACTGATGTTCATTGTTTCCTGGGGTTAGCAGGATACTACCAGAGGTTTATCGAGGGTTTCTCGAAGATAGCCCAACCACTAACCAACCATACGAAGAAGGCTCTGAGGTTCAATTGGAGTCAGAAGTGTGAGGAGAGTTTCCGGGAGTTGAAGAGCAGACTCACTACCGCGCCCGTTCTATCCATTCTTGACCCCAATTTGGAGTTCACCATCTATAGTGATGCTTCGAAGATGGGTTTGGGATGTGTCCTTATGCAGCACGGGAGGGTCGTAGCCTATGCGTCGAGGCAGCTGAAGCCTCACGAGCAGAACTACCCCACTCACGATCTTGAGTTAGCTGCAGTCGTTCACGCCTTGAAGATTTGGCGACACTACCTCTATGGAGGCAAGTGTGAGATTTTTACCGACCACAAGAGCCTAAAGTACATATTCACTCAGAAGGAGCTGAATATGCGGCAGCGTAGGTGGTTGGAACTGGTTAAGGACTACGATTGCACAATTTGCTACCATCCGGGGAAAGCTAACGTGGTAGGCGATGCCCTTAGTCGGAGGAGTTATGGCCAGTTGTCTTGTATCTTTACCGAGCAAGATGTCCTTCTTCGAGAGTTCGAGCGGCTACAGCTAGAGGCAGTAGAGCCACCTTCGACAGCCAGGGGTATGTTGACCTCTTTGGTTGTGGGACCGACTCTTTGTGAGAGGATAGTCGCTGAACAACCGAATGATCATTTCCTTTGCCGGATGAAGGAGTTGTCGGAAGCCGATAGAGTTGGAGGATTCGTAGTCGCATCTGATGGGGCCTTGGTCTTCGGGGGTAGACTTTGTGTTCCGAAGGTGTGGGAATTGCGAAGGGAGATTTAGAGAGAGGGCCACAGTGCCCCGTACACCGTCCATCCTAGTAGTTCGAAAATGTATCAGGATCTGAGGAAGTCTTTCTGGTGGCGAGGTATGAAGTGGCAAGTGGAAAGGTTCGTGAATGGGTGTCTGGTATATCAGCAAGTGAAGGCTGAGCATCAGAAACCGAGAGGGAAGTTGCAGCCACTCGAGGTTCCCTTGTGGAAGTGGAAGTGTATCACCATGGATTTCTTGGTGGGATTGCCGAGGTCGAGGACCGGGCATGACTCTATTTGGGTGATTGTGGATCGCCTTACGAAGTCTGCAGATTTTCTGCCAGTCCAGACGACTATGAAGGCTAGTCAGTATGCCGAGTTGTTCGTGGACGAGATTGTCAAGCTTCATGGAGTTCCCGTGGAGATCGTGTCTGATCGAGACGCGAAGTTCACTTGTCAGTTCTGCAAGACCCTGCACCGAGCCATGGGGACGAAGCTGGAGTTCAATACAGCTTTTCATCCTCAGACAGATGGCCAGTCAGAGCGGACGATCCAGTACTTGGAGGACATATTGAGGGTTGTGGTCTTGGACCGTAGCCTAACCTGGGAGAGTGCCTTGCCTTTGGTCGAGCTGACTTACAACAATAGCTACCACTCCACGATCAAGATGGTTCCGTTCGAGGCATTGTATGGACATAAGGTCCGAACACCCTTGTACTGGGATGAGGTCGGGGAGAGGACGATCATGGGTCTAGAGTTCATTCTTAGAGCTGCTGAGACAGTTGAGGCTATCCGGAAGCATATCCGGTCAGCCCAAGAGAGGCAGAAAGTCTATGCCGACCGGAAGAGGGATGAGCACGAGTATGCCGTCGGAGATCACGTCTTCCTGAAGGTCTCGCCTATGAAGGGAGTGATTCGCTTCAGGAAGAGGGGGAAGCTTAAACCGCGTTATATTGGGCCATTCGAGATCCTTGCTCGTGTCGGGAACTTGGCTTATCGGCTGGCTTTACCACCTAGCTTGTCGGGCGTACATGACGTGTTTCACGTCTCGATGTTGCGGAGGTACGTGCATGATCCCGGTCACGTGGTGGACTTCGGCGAACTGCAAGTCGAGCGAGACCTTACCTACGAGGAGGTACCGGTAACTATTTTGGACCAGAAGGTCCCCCAGTTGAGGAACCGGGCAGTGAGTTTGGTGAAGGTGCTTTGGAGCCGACATGACGAGTCGGAAACGACTTGGGAAAAGGAGGCCGAGCTTCGAAGGCGATATCTGAACTTTGAGTTTTGAGTTTCCCTTTGTATCTTTATTGCTTTCTAGTTTATTTTTATTTTGAATTCCGAGGACGGAATTCTTTGTAAGGTGGATAGACTGTAATACCCCGTTCGATTGTGGATTATTGGTGTTATTATTTATTTTCTTTATTATTATTTTGTGCTCCTTATATTATTATTATTTGCATATGTGATTATTATTTTTATTATTAATACTATTATTATAATTGAATGTCTATATATATATATATACATATATTTATTTGTCAAAATGTAATTATTTGACTAAATGCATATTTTTACTATTAATATTATTATTTTAAAACTTTGTGTGTATTACTAATATTGATATTCTGGATTAATATATTCGTCGTCAAACGAATTATTCGATGTTATTCCTCATATATGAATCTCGTCCCAATTGGAATTTAATTCCAATACCTTTTACTATGTCATTTATTTGGACCCAATGTCTAATGTTGTATCTAGCCCAAGTTGGTAAGTGGCCCATTTGACAATAAATCTTCTTGGCCCAAGAGGTAAAATCCTACGCCTCTCCTTCTCCTCTTTCACGCTGAGACCGAGTCTCTTTCATCCTCAGCAGATAAAATTTTGTTCCGATACTTTGGTGAAATCCCTTGCACGTTCTCCCCTTTTCACTCGCCGACCTCCTTCTTATATCTCGGTCATCTCACATCTCTCGCTCTAGTATAAGTTCGAAATTTTCCTTTTCGAAACCGGCAGCAGCAAATCATCCCTCAGCATAAATTCCAGCGAGAGACCTGCCATCATCGTTGTCCCGAGCAGCATCTTGCCAGCGCCGACGCCCTCCGCAGCGATTGACCCTTGCCGTCGATTCCAGAGCAGAAGCCAATAGTGAGCCTACGATCCGACGGACCTACATTGTTTTCGGCAAAAGCTCCGTTTGCGTGCCTCGACGAGACCTCTTGTTCGCCGCAGGTGTCCACACAGCGGAGCAATTCGGGGATTAGCAAACTTCAGTCACCGTGTCCGAAGCTTTCTGAGTTCAGAGTCCCTTTCGTCCTTTCGGCCCCGTTTCGCCCCGACCGTTATTCCGATAACTCGTAGATTCCTGAAGACGGGTAATCTTTTCGAACCTTTCTGTTTTACTGTTCGTACTACCTTGTTGTTGGAATAATTTTCTCGTTAAATCGTTCGTTAGTATTTGGAATTCGGATTAATTATCAGTTCGTTCGTTGAATTTTGGATAATTATTGAATGAATCGTGAATTGGCGTGGAACTCCCAGAACTCTCGACTTAATTTAATCGAGTCTGTTTTTAATTGCTGCAAATTAATGATAGATTTGGAGTCTCGTTAAATTCTTTTGAGTTGTTATATTCTTCAATCATGTATGTATTTTGTTTAGGCCGGTTACGTGTTGGTCGAACCCGGTTCTTCTAACATTTCAAAACTCTGAATGTATTTGGTTTGTTAAAAATATTTACTATGTCTTGAAGCTATTACTTTGGCAAATTTGTTTAATTTCAGAGTCCCGTTTTATTGATTGGAGCCGTGTCATAGTCGTTATGTCCTTTGGTTTTTTTCGAACCGTTAGGTATCGTTTCCTATTCCGAGCAAACCCCGTTTTCGTAAGGTTTTCGAACTCTAGAAAAGTCATTATATTTTGGGTAAAAAATTCTGTGAAATTTTGCTGTTGAAACCTGCAGCCTGAAATTCTGTTCAATCTGCCACTTAGCCTTTTATTTTCGTAGCTTTTGTTTTAGTTCAGTAGCAGGTTTGTTCTAAATTTATTTTGTAAAGTCTGTAATTTAAATCGCATTCAGCCCGTGTAGCGCAGTGGTCTTGAGCGTAATCTTCCGCGCACAAGGTCCAGGGTTCG
>CACSLK010015510.1:341960-356805 GCA_902706635.1 Striga hermonthica
TATGTAGCTTAAGGAGAGTCGAGCCTCCGACAGCTACCAGTCAGTCAGCACTTGCCTAGCAGTAGCAGCTTATCAGGTGGGGGTCATGTACTGGTTATACATCGTCTTTAATTTCCGTACCATGTCCGAGGTATGTATGAGAAATAGTTAGATCACCATGAGGGAGGCCGTGGCGGGCCTTAATGATCCCCCGTGGTTCTGAGGGAGGCCTTAATTGGCCTTAATGACCCCCCGGAGTGTGCACATGATTGGCTTTTAAGCCCCAGGGTCTTTATGACCACCAGAAGCCCCAGTTACAGTTTCAGTTCAGATCAGTTCTTATATACTTAAAGTCATGATATTGTTATTAACGATGCTGTATAATAAAGTACTGGTCTTTGCATAGCATAGTGGTTTTGCTCACGCCCCCATTATGTTTTTCAGGTGACGGAGCGGCGCGTGGCGCGTGAGTTTTCAGTGGTGGTCGTGGTCATTAGCAGTCGTTTTGTAACGCATTTACATGTCATTTATTGAACATGTACTATTGTTACTATGCGTAGACATTATGTTTCAGCTTCCGCACATTTCAGACTTAGTATGTATTATGAGATTATCAGACTTATGCATGTATAATGCCTTTATCTCCGTGGTATCTTTATATAACGGATTTGATTAGGTTGCATGTATTTATTTACGTCTGCATAAGAAATAGTTTAAGTTAGTAGCATCCCGCAAGTTAGTATGAGTATTTTCGAAAATAAAGTTTAAGAATTTTTTGAAAATAAAAAGCAAAAATTTTACTCTGATTTTTTATAAATTGTAGAAATAATTAGGCGCGGTGTTACACGCAGCCCGCAATCTTTCAGCAGCTGAAGCCCGCGCGGCCCTATGTCTGGCCCAGTGAAGGCCCGCGCCTTCCCAGCACTTCGCGGGCTGAACTTAGGCCCAATTTTGGGCGCGCCTCTTATCCCAATTTCGTGGGTGAGGCCCAAACTGCGGACAACATGTCCAATTCCCTATTTTAAGCCTATTTTGTGTTCCGGAGCCCGTTTTAATACCGATTTAAATTTCAAAAATATTTTAAAAATGAGAAACTTTTGGGAAAAAAATATTTTAAGTTCCGAGACCCCAATTTACTTCTCCGAGTCATATTTTTTAAAAATGAGAGAGAGTTCCAAGTCCACAAAAAATCCGATTAAATCCCGTAAATCTTAATTTTTATTAAGTATGAGTTTTATGTTAAATTCAAGTAGTGAGATAAATTATTGATAAATTATCTCGCTTAAATGTAGGTGTTTGAGGAGTCGAGCCTCATCCTACGTGCTTGCTTTTGTGTGCCATTTTCTACCGAAATTTCCAGGTGGGTTGTAATTGTAAAATTTACTATGCCTTAAATGTTATTACTGTTTTAATTGTGGTATGATCAAGGTATGCATGTGAATCATGTAGCCTTCGGTGTGAGCTGTATCAGCCACCGGACAGTTGTCCCCATAGCTATAGAACGTACCTTCGGGTAGTCTCCCTTGAGAAGCCGTAAGACCAGGGCTTGGGTCCCTCGGCCGGTGATCCTCACTGGTAAGTCCAAGGTAAGGCCTTGGCCGATGGGGTGGTTTACTCCTACTGGCTGGCACTGGATGTAGGATCGGAGGGCATTCGATATATAGTCAGCAGTAGTCTATGCGTAGGTGTGCACATGAGTCTGATTATTGTATTATTGATGGGAGAATGGGATAGATTATTGCTTCGTATACATGCTGAGACCATACCTTTTGATTATTGATTACTGTTGATTATTGACATTAACATTTATCGCATAGCGGTGAGCACTACTGTTTCCTTTGCGCTCATCCCCACCTGCTCTTCATGGATGCAGGTTAGATAGAGCGGCACGACGGAGGGGATGCGAGTGGTGGTCTTTAATTTGAATAAATTCTTCTGCTTTGAATGGAACTTGGATATTATTGCATTATTATTGACTATTGTTTTTCTAGTATTGGATTATTGATAGGGATTATTTCACTAGGATCATTATTGTGTTATTGAATGATTAATGGGATTTTCTTATTGATTATGAGTATCGATAATTGCCGAATATTGAGAAAATGTCGAGTATTGATTATTGATTTGAAAATGAGTAGCGCCTCAAATATTATTTTTGAAATAAATTTGAAAAATTTATTCTGATTTTCGGTAAATAAAAGTGGGGCATTACAGTTATCCCCCTTCCAACAGCACCATTTTCATGTCCAAGACTAACTCAGGGGGATTTAAAGCGGTCGGGAAGGTAGATTAGAGATAATATTCTCGTGATGATGGTATGACGCTCATTTAAATTATGGACTTGTTGATTTAAATTGGTGGAAATTGGATAAATAATTTGATTTAAATTGGAAAAGGAAGAATTGAGGATTTTTAAAAATTGGTGAAATTTTAGGTATTATTGGATTCGATCGTGGATATATTTTATTTGGTCATGGTGGTATTCGATTTGTGCGTGGAAATATTTGATTTATTCATGGACGATTATTTTATTTGCTCGTATTGGATTATGTAATATATTCATGGATATTATTTGGTTTGTTCGAGGAGTTTACGTGATTTATTTGTGGACATTATTTGATTTTGTCGAGGAGATACGATTTGGTTTATTCGTGAGGATTTTTTAATTTATTGAAGGATATATTTAATTTGCTCGAGGAGATATTACTTGATTGATTTGTGGAAATATGATGTGATTTATGCATGGATATTATCGGATTTGGTCGAATAGATGTTATGCGTTTATGCATGGAAATATTTGATTTGGTCGAGGATTACTTGATTTGACCGAGGAGATATATAATTTGCTCGTGGAGAAAATATTTTATTTATTGATGGAGAACTGTTTGATCAGCGCGTGTTGGATTATACGGTTTACTTGGAATTTTGTGATTTGTTCGTGGATACATTTGATTTGATCGAGATATTATTGGATATATTGAGGAGTATTATTTGACTTGCTTGCGGAATTATTCGATTCATTCGAGGAAAATTATTTGATTTGCTCAAGATATTATTTGATTTGTTTGTGGATGATTATATGACTTGCTCAAGGGACTATTTTGATTTGTTCGTGGATATATTTGATTTGATCGAGAGATTATTAGATTTATTTGTGGATGATTATTTGATATGCTCGAGGGATCATTTGATTTGTTCGTTGAGGATATTTGATGATTTTTGTTGATAAAGCAGTTCTAATTTTGAATTGAGGATATTTGTGATTGTGCTTATCGTGTGTTTGGTGCATTTATCGGTGAGCCCGAGGAGACTGATCAAAATTATATGATTCGATATCTTGTTATATCTGAAACCTCTCATTTGAAATTTCATGTGAATGTGTGGAATTTTGATTGAATTTATTGCCCATAATTTTGGTGCGTTTAAGCATGTCATCGCTCGAGCATGTTTTAAATCAAGTAAATGATGATATTTGTATTTGATCTCTTGCTTTTTTTGCGTGGAGCATTGCAAAACGGATAACTTGAATATAATGTGGATAATGATATCTCTCTGAATTCTTATCGAGGAAATAACGAAATAACCCGAGTCTTGATGAGCTATTGCGGACGAGCTGTTGGGTGTCAAGGACAAAATGAACGAGCATGGATCCATCAAAGGAGGGTGACAAGAAGGGACGAGCCTGGATGATGTCGATTACCAATGGCAATCTCAAAAGGAAAAAATCATTCTCTTTTGGAGAGGTAAGACAATTTGGAGTGGTATTCTCGACCTTCAGGTACAAAACTATTCTCAACTCTTGTTCGGTGGTCGTGTGTGATTGACACATGGTTTATGGACACATTGAGTCTTTTTAGCACTATTTTTTAGAGATGTTCATTGTCTAAATACTTTGGACATGGTTGAGATAATTATTTTGATGACTAACAAAATGATTGGGTGTTATTATATCTTGTTGTGTTTGATGTTTTCCTTTTCGACCTCAGTGGCAGGTCGAAGAATTCGAGCACAGGTCATCATGTACAACAAGGAAAGGGAGGTCAAAAAATATACTTGATTCTTATCTTGCTCGATATAATTATGAATATTATGGGACTAACAAAAATGATCAATTGCTATCATATCTCGTTGTGATCGATGTGTTTCTATTTGACCTAAGTGGCAGGTCGAAGAAAAAAATCCATCATGACAAAGGCCTTCGGGCTAGGTGGTCGCTTGTTTAGAACACCCCTTGGGATGGGCAGGTTGGTCTCCTGTTTTGAACATCCTTCTGATTGGGTGGGCAAGTGCCTGAAGAAAAAAAAATTCACCATGACTAAGGCCTCTAGGCTGGGTGGTTGCTTGTTTCGGAAGGCCCTCCCGGGGTCGACAAGTGCCTGAAGACAAATTCCACCATGACTAAGGCCTCCGGGCTGGGTGGTCGCTTGTTTAGTACACCCCTTGGGATGGGCAGGATGGCCCCCTGTTTTGAACATCCCTCGGATTGGGTGGGCAAGTTCCTGAAGAAAAAAATCAACCATGACTAAGGCCTCTTGTTTAGTACACCCCTTGGGATGAGAAGGTTGACCCCCTGTTTCAAATATTTCTCGGATTGGGTGGACAAGTGTGAAGACATGGATAGCTCAAGCAGACCTCGGATGCAGGTCGATTATTCCTACTTGGTTCTATTTAGACTGGTATTATTATATATTTGTTCCTAACCACAGTGGCAGGTTGAGGGAGTTCATTATGGATAATTCGATAAGTATGAAGACAAAATCCACCATGATTAAGGCCTCCGGGCTGGGTGGTCGCTTGTTTAGTACACCCCTTGGGATGGGCAGGTTGACCTCCTGTTTCGAACATTCCTCGGATTGGATGGGCAAGTGCGAAGACATGGATAGCTCGAGCAGACCTCGGAGGCATGTCGATGATTTCCACTTGGTTCTGTTTTGTCTGATATTATTGTATATTTGTTCCTAACCTCAGTGGCAGGTCGGTGAAGCTCATTATGGATGCTCGAGCAGGTTAATGGTTCTATTTGATTTGGTTTTGTGGTATGTGTTTTTGACCTCAATGGCAGGTCGATGGAGCTCATTACGGATAACTCAAGTAGGTTAATGGTTCTATTTGATTTGGTTTTGTGGTATTTGTGTCTTTGACCTCAGTAGTAGGTCGATAGAGCCCTGTACGGATAGCTCGAGCAGTGGGAGGTCGATCGAACTTATTGTGGATAGTTCGAGTAGGTTAATGGATTTACTTGATTCAGGTTATTTTGGATTTGTTTTTTTTCGATCTTAGTGGCAGGTCGATGATCTTTATCTGGCTCTTGTTTTGTCGAATTGATTTTTCAACTTCAAAAGGAGGTTGATGGTTTTCTTGATTAAAAATTTGTTAGATTGAATGTATTTTTCGACCTCCTTGGCAGGTCGAGTATATTCATTGTTGCTCGAGTAGGTTGGTTGTTGATTCTGGTTTGTCGAATTTATTTTTTGACCTCAGTGGCGGGTCGAGTATATTCATTACAGCACGAGCAGGTTGATGGTTTTTGATTGGTTTGGTCTGGTCGAACTTATTTTTTGACCTCCTTGGCAGGTCGAGTATATTCATTGTTGCTCGAGTAGGTTGGTTGTTGATTCTGGTTTGTCGAATTTATTTTTCAACCTCAGTGGCGGGTCGAGTATATTCATTACAGTACGAGCAGGTTGATGGTTTTTGATTGGTTTGGTCTTCTCGAACTTATTTTTCGACCTCAGTGGCGGGTCGAGTATATTCATTATGGCTTGAGCATGTTGATTGCATTTTATTTGATTATGGTTATGTCGAATTGATTTTTCGACTTCAAGGGCAAGTAGATAGGATTCATTAAAACAAGAGAAGGTTGATGGTTTTTGATTGGTTTAGTCTTGTCTAATTTATTTTTCGACCTCAGTGGCGGGTCGAGTATATTCATTATGGCTTGAGCATGTTGATTATAGTTATGTCGAATTGATTTTTCGACTTCAAGGGCAGGTAGATGGGATTTTATATGGCATGAGCAGGTTGATGGTTTAGAGAGGATATACAGCAAGCCTGAATTTTAAATTTTGAACTGAGAGGCGATAGGAAGGGGTGGTCTAAGAGAGCTCGAACAGGTTAATCGAAACACAATAGGCATAAGTTCAAATTTTCAAATTCAAGACTTCAGGGAGTGGTCATTCAGTTCTTGTTTTTTGACCTCAGCGGCCTCTTCATTTTCAGTTCTTTTTTTTCAGCCTCAATGGTCTCTCGGTTCTCGGCTTTCGACCTCAGCTGGCTCTTGATTCTCAGCTTTCAACATCATCGGTCTCTCGATTCTCTATTTTTGACCTCAGCGGCCTCTTGGTTCTCAGATTTTGACCTCATCGGTGATTACTCGATTTTTTGTTTGTTCACCTCAGCGGTCTCTCGAAACTCGGTTCTCTGTTTTCGACCTCAACGGTCTCTCGGTTCTTGGCTTTCGACCTCAGCGATCTATCAATTCTCGATTTTCGACCTCAACAGTCTCTGGGTTCTTGGCTTTTGACCTCGGCGGTCAATCGATTCTCAGTTTTTAAAGCGGTCTCTCGATTACTCGGTGTTCGGTTTTTGATCTCAGCGGTCTTTCGATTACTCAGTTTTCGATTTTTGACCTCAGTGGTCTCTCAATTCAGTTTTCGACCTTAGTAGTCTATTAGTTCTTGATTTTCAACCTCAATGGTCATTAGGTTCTTGGCATCAGTTTTCAACCTCAGTTATCATTCGGCTCTTGGCTTTCGGTTTCTCGACCTCTGTCAAAGGTTCTTCAATTATTTATCTCTGTGGATGGTCATTTGATTTTCGATCCGTTAGGGTCTCACGATGCTCATGGGGAAGTTTTATGATTATTCGGCGATCTAGAACTTATTCAAATTATAACCTCAGTGGCAGGTTAACGGAAGAGGCTCAAAGAGACATTTCACTCTTGGATCGAGTTATGCTTACTCGACTAGAGTGGGGGGGACTAGATGATATAGGATATTATACTGGACCTGGTTTAATGGATAAAGCGGATACATATCGGAGGATAAGCCCACTAAGACATCGAAGCATAACGATAAGGTTAAGCCCAACTTGGGCCCAAAAGGTACACATAATCACTCTCACATTAGTTTCCATTAGATTTAATATATTTTTAATTATTTTAATCGCAAATTGGTTATGAACTCGACATATTAATGAGAAAAACAATACTAATATACTTCATTCCATTGAATGACATACTTCATTTTATAGAATCATCATACATGACTACTCCAAATTCTACCTATATATTTCAACTTCTGCTATTTTTCGTCCAAATCATACGTGAACGATCCACGTGTCAGTGTAGACATGAAGGATTATATATAAATCATGATTCTTAAAAGAGTACTTATTTTAGCCATAATAGTACCGCATATTCTTCAGCGTGGTACCTCTTTTTGATCGATCAGTACCTACTTTTGTGAACGAAAATGGATTATTTCAATTTTGGTTAACATTTACAAAAAGTAGTACCAGTATAGAGTACGATAGCACCAGTTTTATGTTGTTGTAGTACCTGATATTGATGTTTAGTACCACATTAATGAACACATAAAAAAACTGATTTCAATCTCAAATGGCGTTTATATGACCCATAATCACTCTCACTTTAGTTTCAATTAGATTTAAAATGTTTTTAATTGAGATTAATCACAAATTTATCATGAAATCGACACACTAATGAGAAAACACTACTAATAAACTTATTTTCATTGAGTTAGACATGAGTGCTATTAAATTAAACGAGCCTGGCTCGGCTCGGCTCGAGCTCGACTCGTTAAGGCTCGAGTTTGGCTCGAGTTTGAGGCCTTAATTAACTGAGCTTGTGCTTATTACAAGCTCGTTTTGCTAACAAGCCGAGCCGATAAGGCTCGAAAATAGATTTTTTTATATAATTTTTATATTTTGGCTCGTTAAAGCTCGATATCGGCTCGAGCTCGAGGCCTTAACGAGCCGAGTTCGAGCTTGATTTTAGGCTTGTTTATTTAATGAGCCAAGCTCAGCTCGACTCGTTAAGGGCTCTAGCTCGAGCTGGAACACCCTAAGCTCGAGCTCGTCTCGGCTCGTTTACAAACCTATTAGACAGTAACCATTAAATGGTAGTTTAGGAGCTAATATCATGTCAATTCCGCACCAATTCCAACGAACATAAATAAACATTGAATTTCCGTCTTAAATGATGTTTAGATTACTCAAAATCACTTATACATTAGTTTCTTGAGTATTTGAATGTGTTTAATTAAGTTTACTCGACAAGTGGTCATTTACTCAATAGAGCTTTAATTTTGAAATTTAGAAATATTTTTATTTTATTTTAGATAATTTTCATTTACGTAAACAAATTTGTCTTTTAATTTCAATACAAACAAATATCATCCATTAATATATCTACAACCGCAACATTCCATATTTATTGCATTTAAAATCACTTAGGTGAAACATTCCATATATGAAATTTATAAACATGATGTATCACGCATTAAATTGGTGTGCTTAATTTTCAACAAATAAATATTTAAAATTCTAGTTCTTCTTGACGCACGGGGTTTCACAATAAATAATATAATCTTGCCTTAACGGTCATATATATTGAAATTATATTTTTTTAGTGTATTAAAATGTTCATAACGTAATTCGTCACGTTTTGGCTCTTATACTACACAACTAGTAGAAATTCGTGTTGCATAAGCTATTACAGTACAAAATTTTGTTTGTTAGAAATATCAAATATTTGCATGTAATAAAATTGGGTTGTTAATTTAAAAAAAAAAAACAACATATTTTAATAATATTATATGACACTAAATTTTAGAATAAAATAATGGTTTACTATTATGGTTAATAAAATGAGTGTGGTTTTATTTTGGCATGAAATGTCCAAATTTAAATGATATGAATTTCATTTGGTATGGATAGAACTTAATTTTAAAAATAAAATAAGTGGTATGAATTTTATTTGGTACGTGTATGAAAGTCGAATTTATAGTTCTCAATTTTTAGCATATTTCTATAATAACTTTTTATAAAATATTAATGATAATTTTATAAATCACTTTGTATTGACACGTGTGCATGTTTAGTTTTAGGCTTTAGAATTACCATAAATTATTTTAGATTTTTTTTTTCAAGTTACCATATACGACTCTTACTCTTTCTTATTTAATTCATATTTAGATCTCTATAATTTTTTTAAATTTATTTTATTTTTTATATGTTATATCTCAAAATAATCATATTTTAATAATTTCTGACATCCATATTGCACATATAAAATAAAAATAATTACATCTATCATTATATATAAAACTATAATGATTAAAATATTAATTTAAAAATAAATAAACATAAATTATTTTATAACAAATATAATAAAAATCTAATTCAATAATACACCATAATTATTTTAATGCGTTTTAATGCAAGTGTGAGCGTTCTGGTCCAGTTTGGGACGAATAGAGTTTGGTCCTCGCCGGTAGAACGCCGGGAACCTGCAAATAACTCTTACACCGGGGGTTGTGTCTGGTGAAGAGCCTCCGATGCTTAAGTCAGTATGTGTATGAGTATACTGGAAATAAGGAATGAATAGAATGTGTTCAGGAAGAAAGGCTCACCCCTTTTATATAGGGGTGAGATACCTGCCCTAATAGCTGCCCGGATAAGGCTGAGTTGGCTGCCCAAGCTGCCCGTCCGTACTCTGACACGCCGCGCACATGTCAGAGGTGGCGCGGGGCGTTGGGAGCTGTCAGAGGTGGTTATTGCTATCACCCAATACATTGTCGACACGTGTCCCCCCTGGGGTAAATATTCTCCTGGGATTCAGTTAGAGGCTCTCACGCGCATCTGTAACACATGCACCTGGGCCTAGGTCGATTGTGGGTTCCCCGAAGCGATCGTCCTGCTGAGGTCGATTGGCTTGCTCGATCACTTATCTGATCGAGTGATGGATTGCTCGATGTATCTGGTCGAGCTTTGGCCTGCTCGATCTCTTTTCAGATCGAGCATCGGGTTGCTCGATCGCTTGTTAGGTCGAGCATCGGATTATTCGATCGCTTGTCTGGTCGAGCATCGGGTTGCTCGATCGCCCATCCTCACGCCTTTTGGTTTGGCTTGCTCCCGGTTTGGTCTTCTCAATCGGCTCATCAGACCGGTTTAACTTGACACAGATAATATCCTATATCATCTAATCACCCCCCACTCTGGTCGAGTCTGAATGACTCGATCTAAGAGTGAGTCCATGTTTATCGACCTCCTGGGTGACTAGTCATTAGATATTGACCAGCTGGCAAGTTTCCCGCTTATTCTTTTGAGTAATTCCCCATTAATTGTCAGACATAAAGTCGTCTGTCCCACATCTTTCTTGTCGCACCTGCTTTTTGCCACGCGTCCCGCCTTTTCGCGGGTGTCAGGTACTTTAATGATGACGCCCCCTCGCATAACGTGCCCACTTGGAGTACCGTGCAATTTAACGCTTTCCACCGCACGATTTATTTTTAATCTAACGGTCTTTATCTTTCACCCCTTAAACTTTCCCAAGTATAAAACCAACACTTAGCAAATTTTCGGACTTTTTCCACCTTCACAGCTTTCGAATCTCTCTGCACTCAAAATCTTCATTGCAACATCTTTTTCAATCTCTGGGCAATTTCTCAAGCGCTCTTCCAGATTTCCATCGTTCGTCGATCCACGGTTATGAGTAAGTCTCTTCAAACTTGACCTTGTACTCTCTGTAAATCTATTTTGGGTGTTCTTGAGTTTATTGGCGTTCTGTTGAATCGTTGGCATATTTTGCGTTGAATCCGTGCTCTGAATATCTTTGTTTGTCTATTGGGCGTTATGAATTTTGTTTTTCCTCTAAAAATTTTCGAAATTTCTATCTTCGCGCTTCCCAAATTCCTCTTTTGATTTTGGGGGGGTTGTTTCTTTCGGAAACCCTAGTCTCCCTTCTCCCCTTTTTTTTCTTTGCGACGGCTTCTTTTTGATATTATTTTCTCTGTTCTTATTTTTTCAGACTCTGAGACCTCCTCTGATTCGGTTGAAATACTACCCTCTGCGCTCGAAGCTGTCCCTATTTCTATCCTTCGCCCCGACGATACTGTCCCTACCCGCGTTTTCACAGCTCGCGTTGCTTCCTCCAATTACAGGGATACTATGGATAACATCCCTCTCCGTCGCCGCCGACCTTCTCTTGGTGAGCTAGACGACCCAGAAGTGGACGAGGTCGTTTCTCCTCAGCCCGTTTCTGCCCCATCTTCGACCATTCCGTCTTCTTCCTCCACGCCTGGACCTTCGAACTCTCCTCCCAAACGATCTTCGACCAAGAAACTTTCAAAACCTTCCAAGCGTTCATCTTCTACTTCTCTCTCTCACCTTGGTTCAAACCTGAGAAAATCGGTCAACCTCTTGGTTGGGCGTTCTTTAGGTCTTCCCCTTCTGACAGATATGATCATCCTCTGCAGGATTGTTATACTTTTTCGAAATTCAGTTTAAACTCGGCCTTCGTTTTCATCTAAACCCCGAGCTGCTTCAGATTTGTGAGTGCTTCGGGCTCCCTCTACACCAACTTTCTCCCAATGCCATCGCTTCATGACCGTCTTCATTATCCTTTTTCATGTCCGTCTTGGTCGATTTGACCTCGCCTTCTTCCATTACTGCTACGCCCCTTTCAAACAAGCACGAGGGCTCTACCTAAAGAGTCGTAATGGTGCTCACTTCATCAACGATGTTCCCTCCAATTTGCCCAAGTGGATCGACAGGTTTATTTTTGTTCGACCTGATGTGCCGTTCCCCTGGCCTTCCGTCCCTTGGGTGAAGGCGGTTCCCTAAGAAGTTTCTGCTCCTCCCTCGAATCCTCTTTTCGAGCAACTGGTCCATACCTGGAACTCTAAGACCGTTGCGTCAGAAACACTTCTCAAGGACGAGGGGTCGATGCCCAGTTTTAACATCCCTCTGAAGAAAACTCCTCTGAAAAAGAAGACAGGGGGTACTTCTGGTTCGGCCGGGGGCCAGGCCAAGGGGTCGAGCACCGCTTCGGGGTCTCGACCAGAACCGCAACAACATTCGCCTCTGTGAGAGACCCCTTTACATCCACCTCCTCCGCCGGGGCCACAGCAATCCCAACAGCAGCCACAACAACAACCACAACCCCCACCGCAAAAACAGCCACAACAACAATAGAGACAACAACAGAAACAACAACCACAACAGCAGCAACAAAAGCAACCACAACAACAACAACAACAACAACAACAACAACAATAACAACGGCAACAACAGCCCCCCAAGACCTCAGGGGGCAATCTTCTCTGCCTCCTCCTGAGAAGAACCCTCAGCCCAAGTCTGCCTCCCAATCGACTACCAAGTCCCCGAACTCCTCAAAAACCATCGACCACCAACCCAAGTCCGATGATCGTAAAAAAACCACCGACAAATCCTCTGAACCCCACACTTCCTCCAAAACTAAAACCCAAGAAAAGTTGCCCCCTGCCAAACAATCCTCCAAAACCACTTCTGCCGGATCGACCAAAGCTCTGGTCGAGTCTGGCAATCATGGTGACGGGGGATATGAGTTGGTCTTGGGCAAACGCTCTCGCACTGACCAGGGCGAGGCGGTCATCAAGCGGGGGCGCTCCGGCTACCTACCCCTGATCCTCACGCCCCGAGGTCGACGTCCCTACTGTTCGCCTCTGTGAACGAGGTGGCTGAGCGCCTCGAGGGTGCCCTCCTCGAGGATGATCGCAAAAAGGCTAGCATCACGCTGCCCGAGGTTGGCGATAAGCTCGTGCAGTGGCTAGCTCAGGTATTATTCATCTCCAATCTTTACATTGGTCCTTCTCATCCTCCTTTGTCGATACATATGTTGAATTACCTTATTGTTTTTGTTGATAGGGCTTGGTTGACTTCTTGCCCTTGGCCAAGGAGGCCCGAGACAGCTCAGGTAAGTCGATAAAGGGCCTGGAGGGCACCATCGACTACCTGCAAGATAAAAACTCAACCCTCGTGCATCACAACGTCAAACTCCGTGAGACCCAGACAGAACAAAAGACTGAGTTGGACGTCAGTATCAGATCCCTTGATGAAGAGCTCAGTAATAAAGAAAAGGCTCTCGCGGAGAGAGATGCTGCTCTTGCGGCAAAGGAGGATGCGGTAGCGGAGAAAGAAACCGCGCTGAGGGAGAAGGAGACTGCGCTCGAGCAAGAACGGATTGCTCGAATACAAGCAGAGACTGCTCAAGTGTAGTCAGAGGCTACTCGGGCACAGACAGAGGCTGCTCAGGTGTAGGCAGAGGCTGTTCGAGCTGAGCTAGAGGCTACCTTAGCCAAATACAGGGCTGCCCATGCTGAGGAAAAGCAGAGATATGCAAATGCCACTGCTCTTCGAGCTCGGCAAATGCTTTGGGCGATGACCACTCGGCAGCTCTTCCTCCGAGAACACCGTGCGCAGGTG
The DNA here is from genome assembly GCA_902706635.1 of Striga hermonthica. NCBI lineage: Eukaryota > Viridiplantae > Streptophyta > Magnoliopsida > Lamiales > Orobanchaceae > Striga > Striga hermonthica. The sequence continues at coordinate 355,425 of CACSLK010015510.1, forward strand.
GTGGCTGACTTTATGAAGTCACCCCAATTTTTGAAGGAGGTTCAAGATTTCGGGGTGGACTGCTTTCAGTTCGCCCTGCAAAAGGCTGGTAAGCAGATCGCTGAGGACGATTTCGAGCAGCTTGACCCCGTAGCTATTTGGGATGCTCTACCTAAAGTACCCTCTAGCTTTCACGGAGACCCTTCTTTGCCACTCGAGCATGAATGGTGGTCAGGGCAGCTCGAGAGAACCTTGGCTCGATCTGATGTAATGAAGAAAACATTCGCTCTGCCTGACGGTGTAACCCCTCCAACTTCCATGTTGATCGCAACGGCCGAGTCTATCAAATGACGTACACTCAATGAGACCTGCTACTCGACATCTGGAACTTTTTCTCAGCTCGATCCAAATGCTAGCTCAAGCAATGCTGACTCGGCGCCACCGCTCCTCCACCATAGATTAACTTTGTATTTTTGCTTTGACTTTTACGAATTCGAACTATGTATTTTAACGTCTTTAGTAATGTTCTTGTGATGGAATTATTTTGCTTTTAATTTGTCTTGATCTTCCATAATATGTTTGATACTTCAGCTAAATGTCTTTGTCGTGACTTTTTGATGGAAAACCAAAGTGGACTTCAAAGCTTAATCGATGCGAACTTTAATATATGACTCACACGCTTATACTAGACAACCCATTCTTCACTTGTTGAATCAATGTTCGTATGTTTGTTCATGATCACCCAAATAATTTAGTCGTAGCATACATATACACATGCATACCCACCCCTGGACGTGGTCGAAGTATACGGCCATCCAGCCTCACGACCTTAGACATGATGGATTTTAGTTTTGTGAACACATGCCCACCCCTGGAGGTGGTCGAAATATGCGACCATCCAGCCTCGTGGCCTTAAACATGATGGATTTTAAATTTTTGAACACATGCCCACCCCTGGAGGTGGTCGCAACATGCGACCATCCAGCCACCTGGCCTTAAACATGATGGATTTTTTAAAATTTTTGACCACATGCCCACCCCTGGAGGTGGTCGAAACATGATGGATTTTCTGCGTCATTGGACTTCTCTTTTGGGTTCATGCTTTTAGGCTGGTTCTCTGGTCTTGAAGTTGCGCTCGTCCCGGTGCTCATGCCTTCATGTTTCCTCACTTGGCTATACGGTCTTCATTGTTTGGATTTCATCTTCACAGTTGCCCACCCGCAAGGAATGTTCTAAACAAGTGACCACCCAGCCCGAGGGCCTTAGTCATGTTGGGTTTTAGTCTTCACACTTGCCCACCCGCGAGGAATGTTCTAAACAGGAGGTCTTCGACCAACCTGCCCACCCCAAGGGATGTTCTAAACAAGCGACCACCCCGCCCGAGGGCCTTACTAATGGTGGG
>CACSLK010015510.1:394534-420283 GCA_902706635.1 Striga hermonthica
TAACCATTATGTCAGACAATCGTCTACCTGCAGGGTTTAACATAAGGTTCCTTTCTAGGCTCATTTCGGGGACGTCATCAATCCAGCGCACTGGATCATAGTGACTGTAAATAATCTATAATAGCACATCATATAATTATTCTTATTTACGAAAATACTTCGTATGTCATCCTAACGGAATAGGAATCACTTGGTAAATCAAATAAATAAGAGATAAAAATATATGCCTATTTTATATTATATTACAGCCTAAGAGAACGCATCAATCACTGAAGGGCAAGGTTACAACAACAGTCAATGAGTCTCATAACCATTGCCTTCCGCGGTCCTGTTCAACACTTAACATAAGTGCTAGTGTAATCCTTCAGTCAAAGACCAACTGAATCGGGAATACACTACAGTCTTTTTGCAAGTGGGGTCTCACTGCCAGTCTAGACTGTGAACGAATAGTTTAGTCTTATAAGGAACCGATAGGTGATCTTTCTGTTCGAAACTCTTCGAACCACACTATCTCAATATAAGACATGGAGTATGTATTGCATAAATAAATAAACTACAAACATATGTACTTTGACCGAAACATTATTTCCAGATCAAAATTGAATTGATAGAATCTGCAAAACACAGCTTTTACAGCATACCTCTAACAATAACATCCCTCCGTGTTCGAAAAATCTCCTCATCACTCTCAATCCTCCTTTTTTCAACTCTTTTATTATCGAAGCTCTCCAGTCATCGACCTCCTCTATCTCTATCACCTCCCCTTCGACCACACTTATCTCCATATAAAGTAGAGTTACATTCCTGCTCTTGTAATAGACCAGATTCTACGTTATTTTGGATAGTAGATTTGCCCGACCATTCTCCCCTCGGGGTATCTGCACTAGCTCGAATGAGCTAAACTCCTCTCGCAACTTCTTCATCTCCTACACATACTTCTCCATCCTCTTCTCTTTTATCTCGAAGTCCTCCTAGAGCTGGCCGACCACCAGTTGAGAATCATAATGTAGTTGAAGTTTTCGGGCTCCTCCTGCCATAGCCAACTGCATTCCTTTAATGACCGCTCGTACTCTGCCTCATTGTTCGACACTTGGTATCCAACTTTCACAGAAAACTCCAAACGATCTACTTTGGGTGAAATCAATACAATGCCCTAATTGTTGGGATCTATGAGGATCTCGTTATGCACAAATCACGAATTCAATGGCAAAATGTAAACCTATGCGCAGCGGATCTAAAGGTTTACGTAGAGAACTTAAGACTTAAAATTTTGGCAATCTGGTTGATCTTCTGGATGGTCGTACACAGCACACCAATGAATGATTGACTGCAAATCGCGTCCTAGGGTTGCACGAACAAGATCAGATCAAAAACCGGATCAAACGGGTGCAAACGGAAGAAAACAAAGTTGTAGTCCTGGGGCCTTGCGGCGGCGCGTGCGGGAGCGTGGTTGGTTAGACAGCTACGATCTCAGTAGCGTTGGAATTCCCTCGTTGAGATGGTCGTCTAGGTATGTTGCACGTCCTGATCGGACCTCCAGTTAGTTCAGTACGACAAAATATATTTCGTCTCGCTTTACCCAAAGATCTTCTACTGTATATCTCAAACACCTCTTAATCTTGTACCGGTGGAAAAACAAGAAGAAGATAAAGCTCGAATGGGAACTAAGAAAGAGAGAAGAGAAGCGTGGGGCATGATGTCATAAGTTGTCGAATTCTATTCTCTTCCCATGAGCTTAATGATGGATATATAGAGCTACAGTAGGGACCCTTAAGAGATTAGGATTAAGACTCTTTAATTAATTAAAATACTTTTGGACCAAGCCACTTATTTTAATTAATTAAATATTATTAAATGGGCCACCAACATAATATTATTGCACTCTCTTTTCCTAGCCCAATATACAATTAAGACTCCAATAATAATTACTCGATTTATCTCCCCATCTTTAAGATATAATGTCCATTAATTAATTCAATTACTTAAAATCAAGAATTAATTAATTTATTATTATTTCACCGAAGCTAGCGCTCGTTCATCACATTATTACTATGCCAAAATTTAATCTACCTGCAGGGTTTAGCATAATAACCCTTCATGAACTCACTCCGAGGACATCATCAAACTAACACACATGGTGACTGTAAGTATCCTAACAACACATCCTAAATGTTGCAATATTACCTAAGTTAGCGGGTCTATTGGCCCAGTTCACTAAGCCTCACCCATGTGAATCAAAGTAATAAGTACTACACATATATGTCTGTTTAATATCTTACGGGTTAAGAGTATGCAGTAATTAACCAATACCAAGTTCATTTACGACGATAAGTATAAAGCGAACTACTCCTCTCTGGGATCCTGTTCAATACATAAATGTACTAGTGCAACTAATCAATCAAGATAAACTGTACACTTGACATTACAACCGTTCGTGATAGGGTGTTCATGTCCATTTGGGTTGTGAACCACTTATTCTTGTTTCGCGAGTAACTGATAGTATGATCTTCGGTTCACCTGATAACGACCCACACTATCTAATGCAAAAAAGCAAAAAGTTGAACTTATTTAATCTAACATGTTTCTCATTCATAAAAGGGTAAAAGTGTAATATTATTCAAAGCCAAGCTTTCAGTATATAACACTAACAATCTCCCACTTATACTTAAAGCTTTCGCTTTTACAAGTATAGTCCTATCAATCTGTTATTCTTAAAGACCTATGTCGATCCCATCGCCATGCAGTTGACTCCCATTCCTATCACGTGTTTGACGATGACCTTCTCCGGCAAACTCTTCGTGAAGGGATTATCTAGGTTGTCCTCAGATACAATCTTGGCAACATCAACATCTCCTCTATCAACTATCTCTCGAATCAAATAGTACTTGCGCTCTATGTGTTTACTTGCTCTGTGGCCTCGTAGTTCCCTTGAGTTTGCTACTGCTCCATTGTTATCACAGTACACGGTGATACCATGTGGCAAACTCGGAATCACCTCTAAATCCACTACGAAGTTTCTGAGCCAAACAGCCACTTTCGCTGTCTCTGAGGCTGCTATGTACTCGGCTTCCATGGTAGAGTCTGCCACGCATTTCTGCTTAGCACTCCTCCATGAAATGGCTCCACTTCCCAAGGAAAACACATATCCAGAGGTTGACTAACTCTCGTCCCTATCTGACTGGAAATAAAAATCACTGTAACCCTGAGGTAACAGTCTGTCTACACGATAAACTAACATGTACTCCTTAGTCTTTCTCAAGTACTTGAGTATATGCTTCACCGAAGATGACGTAGCTAATATCTGGCATGGTACAAAGCATTGCATGCATAAGACTTCTACTGCCGATGCATGAGGAACTGTTTTCATGTCCTCAATCTCTTGAGGTCTTAGAAGACATCTCCTTAGAGAGAGGGATTCCTTTTCTGAAAGGCAAGGTACATTTCTTGGAATCCTGCATGCTGAACCTAGCTAAGACTGTATCTATGTATGATGACTGGGATAAGCACAACATTCCTTTATTACGGTCTCGAACGACCCTAATACCAAGAATGTGTCCTGCTTCTCCTAAGTCCTTCATATCAAACAGCTTAGACAACCATACCTTAACGTCTGACAACTACTTATTGTTTCCAATAAGAAGTATGTCGTCTACGTATAGCACAAGAAACATCACCACGCTACCACTAATTTTCTTGTACACGCAGTGCTCATCTGGAAAAGTGAACCCGTACGACTGGATCACCTCATCAAACCAAATATTCCAAGATCTCGAAGCTTGCTTCAATCCATATATGGACCAATTAAGCTTACACACTAGATGCTGCGTATAGATGTCCTCCTGAAGGTTTTCGTTAAGAAAAGCTATCTTGACATCCATCTGGCATACCTCATAGCACATATGTGCGGCTACAATCAAGAGAATCCGAATAGACTTAAGCATAGCTACTGGCAAAAAGGTCTCATCATAGTCTGTACCCTCAATCTTGGTATACCTTTCGCAACAAGCTTAGCTTTAAAGGTTTGCACCTCTCCATCCGATCCTCTCTTTCTCTTGTAGATCCACTTGCATCCAATCGGTCGTACCCCATCAGGTGGTTCAGTAAGATCCCAGACCGGATTAGAGTCCATTGACCCCATTTCAGCATTCATTGCAACATTCGATGAATATTCATCTTTATCTTGGAGTGCCTCATTGTAGGTTCTTGGGTCCGATTCTAGGTGTCCTGGAACTGAGCCCTCAGACTCTCCAAGACCTATCCATCGGTTGGGTAATTGAGAAACCCTCCCACTACGATGAGGTATTGTCTGCACTGGAGTGTGCCGTGTTGCAGTATTATGTGATGTGTAACGCCCTACTTTTATTTGCCGAATTTCACAATAACTCAAAATTTATTTCCAAATACTTGAGGCGCTACTCATTTCAAAACCATTTTCAACAATATCATAATTGCAACTCCCAAATGGGTTCAATAATCAGGTCAACACCAAAACTGGGTTCATCAAACATCAACTCCCAAAATTGGGTTCCTTAAATTCATAAATACTATGGAGAACACTCCCTATCATAATCCAATATTCGAAATAAATAAAGCAGTAACAGCAATATTCAACACAAGGCAGAAGCAAAGACATTTAATCAGACCACTACTCGCATCCATCTGTCGTGCCTGCAAATACTAACCTTCATCCATGAAGAGCAGGTGGGGATGAGCATAAAAAGAAACAACAGTGCTCACCGCTATGCAATAAATGTTAAATTAAAAAATCAACAGTAATCAATGTGCAAAAGGTATGGTCTCAACATGTATACGAAGCATTAATCTATCCCAATCTCCCATCAATAATCAATAATTACTCTCATGTGCACATCTATATCAATAGACTACTGCCGGCTATATATCGAATGGCCCTTGGCCTCACATCGAGTGCCCAGCCAGTATGAGTAAATCCACCCCGATGGCCCTTGGCCTTACACGAGGATCACCAGCCAAGGCTCACGCCCTGACTACCCACACTAATAAAGGAGACTACCTAACGGGTACATTTTATAGCTACGAGGATAACCGTTCGACGGCCGATACAACTCACATCGAAGGCTACATGTTCCACACGCATAATTTGATCATACCAACAAGTAAACAGTAATAACATTTAAGGCGTAACTATTTTTCAAAGTAAATCCACTTGGTGTCGAATGATAAAGCAAATAACCGGAAAGTCGTAGGTGGTTGAAACACTGCTCGTCAGACACCTACATAAGTCAAGACAGTCCTATAAGCAACTATCTCGACTCTTACATAGATAACGAGAATTATACTTAGTCGAATCACATCGACTAAGAAACCTTTTGTCCCATTTTTGTTGCATTTTTCATTGTCTTTTTGTCTTTCTTTTTCCCCCATATTGAGTCTTTTCTTTGGGTTTTATTCGTTTTTGTAGTTTATTGCGTGTTTTGATCTATTTCAGTTTGTTTTCTTGTGTTTCTGTGTGTTTTTTCCGTTTTTCTTTGTTTATGGTGTGTAGGTATGAAACTTCAAGAGGACATAATTTTGGGCAAAAGCTTATTGTGCAAGCATAATTAAATAGAGGAGTTCGTTGGCAACACACAGGAAAAAGCAGAATCGAATTCCGAGTCCAAACGAACCCGAACAAGCCCAAATAGTGAAATTGTGCAAAGCTGCCCAGGCCATAGCGCCGCTATGGCCATAGCGCCGCTATGGCCCCAGATAGCGGCGTTACATAGCAAAGCGATGGGCAGAGGCTTGAGCATTTCATCCCAAAGCGCCGCTATGGTCATAGCGGCGCTATGACCCCCTGCAAGTCCCAGAATAGTATAAAAAGCCCCAAAACTCCTTTTGTCTCCATTCTTTTCACTTCCAACTTGAAGGGGGAGGAACCCTAGGTCCGAAAATCACCTCCCCCCTTCACTTTCCCTTCTTCTTCTTCTCTTCTCCTCTTCTCCATCATCATTCTCAATTTTTGTTCTTCCTTTTGATAATTAGGGTTAAGCTTGTAACTTGGATTCGACTCTTGAATATGGATTGATTGTAAGTTCTTCATCTTGTTTAATTCATGTGAATGATTATTTGAGGTGAATTGCTTAATTTTGTTGAATTCATGTTAAGTAGCTAATTCTGATTGCTAGGGATAGGGGATGATTATTCTCGTTTAACGTGTATCTCTCGAGCTTGAATTGTTCCTTCTTGTGCGGGTTGATTTAATTCGAATTGATAGAATCTTGTTTGATTGATTGATATAATCGAAGAGTGACACTTCGATCTTGCAATTGGTAACAATTGAATATTGATTAGTTGAGTTAGGGTTTTGTTGATTCGGTATGATTAGTTGATTAATTCTCTTCTAATTGAATTAGCGGCTTTCAGAACCGAAAGAGGAAAAGTCGTAGAACTAGGCTCGCATGAGGTAGATTATGTCGTAACTGGATAATCTATGTGTTTTAGATTGAAATACGAGCTTGTCAATGACTCGTCCCTTGTTACGAATAGTTATGGGACTGGGATCATTGGCCTGTGTCATATGCTCGAACTTGTTCGTCTATGTTCAATCCCTTGTTACGAAGGGTTATTGGGAGCGAACCGCTGGATGTCTAAGTGAGAGTGTCAATCTCGAACCGAACAATGAATTGCCCGATTTTGCTAGAACATGAATTAATTGTCCCCGATTCCCTAGCTTCTCCATCTTTATTTCGTTTATCTTCTTAGGTAGATTTACATTCTTGCATTGTTATTTATTTCTTAGTTGATAATTATTCATCCATCCCCTATTTGATTAGAATGTTTAGGATTTATTTTGCTTTTATGTGCTGTCAAAACCAAAGGTGAATTCCGAACCGCCTTCCTCGTGAGATCGACGCGGGGAACGAATCTTTTGATTCGGTACTCGGTAAAAAGTATTATTTTGTACACAACAGAAACTCGTGGAAGTTGTGGAGTTGGAACATTAGGATGACTTCCAGACTCGACCAACCAACTAATAAATCATGTAAAATCAGGTAATGAAGATTTAACACGAAAATGGGGTCAACGGTCAAGGTTTTGCCAACAATTCCAACCGGAGTCCAAAAACGGGTAAACGGGCTAGTTCAAAATTTATAAGAATGGGACCACAAGAAGTTAGACTTGGACTTTTCATATAAAATTTTTACATCATATATAAGACTGAAAAATATACATTTATGCCAAAGGAAAACCCTCAAACATGCTCCTAACCATTTTAATTATTTTAAGCACAATCTGACGAGAAATTGTATTAAATCATTTAAAATAGCTACTGTCCGAATTTAACTTAGAAATTTTTATAACAGAAAGATATCATAAAAAAGAGCAACATATCCAAAATTTAGTCAATTCGGAAAAGAACTTGATTTTATATAAATTTATTAATTAACAGTCCAGAAACGGTTTTCAAGTTTTGAAAAGGCTACAGACCGTATTAAAACCTCAAATTTGAATTACATGTAATATAACAGCTATGTGACAACATATCCAAAAATTAGAATTTTTGAAGTAATACACAAATTATAGTGATTTTAGCAAAAACGGGTTGCAGCACGATTTTCAAAAAATCATATCTTGCAATATACATATCGAAACGGCACAAGGCCAAAGCCATTGCATCAAGGACATTCCTAAATCCAATAATCCACAATACTTCCATAAAAAATACTACATTAACATCAGTTCGACAATTTTTCAAAGTGACGACAATCACTTTGATACTCAAATGACAATTAAATATATCAATAATTCACAATTATTTATCTACGGCACAAATTAGTTCGAAACTCAAACGTTCAGCAATGATAACACATATACGAGCACCTAAACACATATAAGAGAGAAATAAATAAATCGAGGGTTGGCCCGGGTACCGTTCCCGGGATGGGGTTACGAAACGGGTAACGAAAGAAACAGCACGGCTGGATAACGGGCTCGACGATTGTGTTTTGTCTCACGGCAGAGGAGCAGCAGCTGATGGGGCCCGTCGAGAGGCTGTTGATACACGGCGAGGGTTCACGAAAACACGTCGGAGCTCATGAGTGTGGACGGGACTCTCCGGCTATGTTTGACACTCCGATGAAACTCGACGGAACTTGACGACCACGCTCGGCACTCCGACAGAACTCGACGGGACCCCACGGAGGGTGATGATGGCCCAGGGGGGACTGATCACGCCAAGGCTTCGGCTCTCGCCGGGGATGATGGACTAGCTGCTGTTCACGATGGGGAAGATGGCGATCCAAGTTCACGCCGGCGAGAAGAGCTTGCAGCGATGGTGATGGCTATGGAGAATGGTGCTGCGGATTTATGATGATGATGATCGAAGGTGGCGTTATGCGAGAGAAAGAGAGTTGGCGAGAGGGAGAGAGAAAATTAGCGTGATATAATGCTCAAGGAAGAGGAAATTGATTTCTTATTTAAAGGGGAAAAAATTGTGGATTTATGTTACCCAAAATAAATACCAATCAAGAGCACTTAATGAGGAAAAACAAATATTCAGTTATTGAGGCTAGGGTGCTGGACACTTTGACCAAGAATAATCTCAATATATTTGAATTTGAATCAAATGAATGGAATCAAATTGCCTTAAATTTAAGGGTCACTAGTAGATATCCTGTGCACTTGCACAGATGTACATAAAATATTATAAGTAATATTTGAGAATTTAATATTAAAATTCTAGATAATGAACATATTACATTTTCAAAAATTTAATTATTAGGAAAAATAAATTAATGATTTTATTATTATGAATAATTCTTTATTATCATTAGGTAATAACAGTTCGATTATTATTATTATTATTATTATTATTATTATTATTATTATTATTATTATTATTATTATTATTATTAAAAAATAATTGTTTATAAGATTCTAAAGTTGTTTGACTATGCTATTAAAATAATTTACTTATTGTTTTTAAAGAAATTTTTCATGAGATACAAATGAAAGAAAAATATAATATTGTTGTTAATATAAATAACTTGAAACAATTGTAATAATTATGTAATTTATATTTATTGTGAATTATTATTAGTTGGTATTAGCAATAACTATTATATGATATTATAGAAAAATACATGATTACACTTAATAGGATTTATTAATGTGAGAAGTAAAAAAATATTAATAACAAATTTTGTAATCGAAATAGAGGAAAAATTTGAAAGTTTTATTAAATACATAAAATTAAATTCTAAGCTAGCAATTATATATTATTACTAGTATTCGACCCTGTGCATTTGCACAGATGTAAATAAAGTATTGTGAGTTATTTGTATGCATATAATGATTAATTATTATTTTTTTCACTTTTTTGCAGGCCAAATTTACAATTAAAGGAATTGGAATATTTTTTTTTTAAACTGCGTTTATCTGATTAGATGTAATGTATATTTTGATACGTCTTTTTTTGTGAATTATTTATTATTTATATAGAAATTTTAAATACTTTTTTATTTTAAAAAAATAATTCAAATGTAACTACGATAATAACATCTACTCGTATTATACGATCAACTCATCATATTGTCAACTGTCATTAGTCAAAAATTTAAAATGAGTTTTGTAATTTTGAAGTGATTAGTGTTGAATATTTAATAATTAAATGAATAATTAAATACAACAAATGTAACGGTTTTTGGAGGGAAAATATTAAATTGCCACGTAGGTAAAATTAAATAGGATTTATTAAATGCTACTAGCTAGTAATTATATATATATAGATAGCTAGTAATTATATATATATATATATAGATTATTGTTATTATTATTATTATTAAAAAATAATTTTTTATAAGATTGTAAAGTTGTTTGACTATGCTATTAAAACAATTTACTAATTGTTTTTAAAGAAATTTTTTCATGAGATATAAAAAAAAAGATAATATTGATATTAAAATAAATAACTTGAAACAATTGTTTATAATTATGTAATTAATATTTATTAGCTATAACTATTATATAATATAACAAAAAAATACTGATTACACTTAATAGGATGTATTAATGTGAGAAGTAAATAAATATTAATGATACTTTTGTAACCGAAAATGGAGGGAAAACTTTAGAGGTTTTATTAAATATGTTTTATTAAATGCTATATGCCAGCAATTATATATATATGTGGTCAGGTTTCTAACATGTATTTGGATTGAATATGACAAGAATTTAGACAACTAATATCAATAATAATAATGATACTAATAATAACAAATAATAGCAAACAAGCATTTTAGGCATTTAGCAATAATATTTATAATAATGATAATAAATATAGCAACAATCAATTACACAATTAAATAATAATAATAATAATAATAATAATAATAATAACCTCAAATAATCCTTATCCAAACGAATTATATTCAGTTCACGGATTAAACTGAAAGTGACTAACGAGGAACGTTTTCAATAAAACGATCGAGTACTCCAATCTTTATTTAAGTCGACATCGCGACTAATAAAATAAATATAGCCTTAAAAATAATATTCGATAAATTAAATATTCCGAGAAATTCTATAAATCGAATGGGGCATTACCGCCTATCCTCCTTACAATATTTCCGTCCTCGGAAATACGAAAGAACACGCATCTAAAGAAAAACGACATCTCAAAAAGTACACACTCACGCACAAGAATCAATCTGGCTCGCCCTATGCTCATATGTTTGCCTTATTGCTTGGGAGGGTGATCAATCCTGCCCAAGCTCAGGCGCACATCCTCTTGCAAGGGACCCAGTCCGGCTTGGCCTATAACCCTGAGTACCAATAATTAACTTCGTACCTAACAACACACAAGACCTCAAAAGGTTGTTCGATGTATTGATAGTGTACTCCAACTATCTCACCAACAAGGTGGACGCGTGACGCTAAGTTTCAGTCTCGTGCCCGAGTAATACTGATAACTTGTTCACGATTTTATCACGGATCGAGTGTCTCCATCAGAGACTATGACACGGTATACAGTACACCCTAGATGCTCATACTCACACGATATTGACTCCACGAGTCGAACGCAGCCCTTATGCAGTCATAAGAATTGACCAATAGCAATACGACATTCCCAATTTGCCCACTCGAGGGACTCTCAAATAAGGCATATGGACTCATTGACTACTCTCCTTAATTAGAAATCACCGATTAAGGATTAACACATATTTAATGGGACTCGGAGCTCTCGGTTCAAGGTTCGAACGAAAGGGGTTCAAATGGATAAGCAAGTATTCTAGAACGAAACGGTTTCAATAGTTCAGGAAAAATATCGATAGTTGGCTGTATACGCTGTCCTGGGGAGTTCATGCGTAAGGTGATGGCGGCTGCTGTTCACATGTGAGTCAACGATCGGCCGCGCGCAAGCCTCCCGTCTCTCAGCATGGTCGTGCATGCTCGACCATCACTTCGCGTGGCTACACCCAGCCAGGTTCGACCTTTTGGGTTCAAGGTACTGAGAAGAAATACTCCAATTTAAGAGTAAACATCTCCAAGGTAATCGGAACGAAAAGGGGTTTTTCACAAAATTTTGATCGACAACCATTTGGGGTTTAATCAAAAACTATTTTTCCCATCATGTAGGTATAGAACAACTCCAACAGTTTCAAGGGTTTCAAATTTAATAAAGGCATAAATCGATTCTAAGTCCACCACCTTCCAGCACAATCCCCGGTGAACCACAACGATAGAGTTTGGGAGAACTTCTCAAAGAAACGAGGATCAGTTCCTCAGCCAGGAACAATACCAATTCCAGCGGTCATTACCGAATAATGAACGCTTAGCTCATTCAACTCTTCCGACAAACAGAGTCAGCTATCATGTTAGCTCTCGGTCAAGCAGCTAACCATGCCGGCAATCATAAATGAGCTTCTAAAGATACATTTAATGAATATCAAAAGTGAAGGTGTCCTTGAACTCCACGATGTGCTTGCCCCAGACTCAACTATCCTCCTTAAAAGATTTCACCATAACCCTTTTTAAGGAGGAAAAACAGACTTTGATATGCATCGACTTAGAGGTATCACAAAACAGGTTTTAAAAGACAAGGATCAAGAAAAATACCGGTATTCAATTCTGTCTGAAGCTCCATGCCAGGAAGGGGAAGACCAAGCAAATTTTCAAAACACGAAAATTGGATGACGAAGGAAGCTTCAAGCACAATTCAAAATTGCTTGCCATACAGAAAGGCAAGGATTTTTAAAAGGCTATAAGAAGACAAAAATTTGAAAAGGGAAACAAAGTCGCCTCGTCGATAAGTCCATGATTCACCGCCTCCTTCACCGGTTCGAGATGTTCTCGGTAAGTCCTGTTGCCGCTAGGAAATAGCACGTGACTTAATATACTAAAGAGAAATTTTTTTAATATCTTTTTCAAGACAGAAAAGTCATTCGAATTTCCGCATAAGATATTCACGCGGTGCCAGATCGGTTTATCCACCCTCGATAGTCGTGACAACGATAGGTATCAGGTTTCCCCACCACTCCTCAGAATCGAACAATGGCATACACAAGGCACCCTGACTTTACTCCCAGTTCACATACGATTGTTTTATAATACGCATCTAATGGTCCTATCGACAACGGTTATAGACTCCCGAATACCCAAATGACTGGGACTCCTTCGGTCGTCTGCTTCCTTCATTTAAGCCTTCTCGTTTCGAGATGGCATTGCGAATGGTCCTCTCTTGAGAACAACAAGTCTTATAGCAAAAGCATTGCTATAAACAGAATTTATCACGATAACATGATATCGAATTTTTCAAACAGACAATTCTCAAGTCGGAACTTAAGTCTATACCACCAGAGTTAAAGTTCATACAACTAAGTTCACACTCATCTAGAGTTCAAGAACGTTTAAAAGCAGAAGGATAAATTCCTAAGCCCTGATTTTATATCAATAATCAATTATTGCAAAATCATCTATAAATCAATTAGGTACGCATACTTGAGCTGGCGCGGCACAACGAGAGTGAGTTGTCATAACTTAAGGTCAAATAACATAATCAATTAGTTCACATTAACCAGTCTACAAAAACGCAGTCTGGCTCCGATACCGTACTGTAATGCCCCACTTTTATTTGCCAAATTTCAAATAATTTTTCAAAATTTATTTCAAAATACTTGAGGCGCTACTCATTGAAACCATTTTCAATAATATCATAATTGCAACTCCCAAACGGGTTCATTAATCATGTAAACACCCAAACCGGGTTCATCAAACATCAACTCCTAAAACTGGGTTTCTCAAATTCATAAATACTAGGGAGAACACTCTCTATCATAATCCAATATTTGAAATAAATAAAGCAGTAATAGCAATATTCAAAACAAGGCAGAAGCAAAGACATTTAATCAGACCACCACTCTCATCCCTCCGCCGCCCGCTCATCAGAGTCAAATTTTCGCAATTTCTTAATTTTGAAATTACTTATAAATTTTTCAAAATCTTCTTAACTTAGCTCGGGATGCTACTAAACTTATCTTCTTTAAAATATGTCTTCTCAAACCTTGGTTTAACAACTAGCTAGATATAATAAAACATATTTTAATTATCAAACATATATGAAAACTTAACTTGATAAATATTTTAAATTGGAAAATACTATCATATATGATCAATATCTAAAAGACGTAGCGGAATTCTTATAAGCATGGTATAATACAAACTGAAACCTTATTAAAAATCCATAATAAAACAGAATTCTCGATCCACACCACCATAGCTGCTCTCACACCTCTGCACCGACCCCTTTTACCTGAAAATGACAATAGTGGGGCGTGAGTACTAACTTATTGTACTCTGTAAAAACCCATACCAAAGTAAAAAATAATAATACTTTTACTTGACCTTAAACTTGAACTTGAACTTTAACTTGAATATTAACTTTGCAACTGCCGGTAACTTGGGCAGTTCTCACGTGATCACTTTCTGGGGTCTCCTTCCACAGAACCCAGTCTCGACTGGGCGAGATTAATACTTTATTTAACTTTAAGATGGCATATTAAGGCCTTGGCTTCCACCCGAAGCTTAAAACTTTAAACGTTATGCTTACCTTGAATATGGTAATAACTATTATACTTAATGTAATACCCAGTCTGGGTTCCCACCTTTATTCTAGAAAACTTTTGAAATTGTAAGTGTTGTACTGGTAGCTGAATCTTCAACTACATAAAAATATAAACAAATATACTAAGTACTATGCTCATAGTATTCTCAATAGGATATTAAGATTCTTATCTTTAACTGATAACTTATCCGAATCTTAAAGATAATTTCGACTATAATTCAAATGAACATTAATTCATTGAACATCTTAAATTCTTAAACTTTTACTTAATACCAAACTTAAATCATATAAATCATGATTTTAAAACTTAGATATTAATATAAACGTATATACCATGTAATAACTTGAAAGTGAAAATAAACTAATTTCCACATAAATACATGATTCAAACTCCTCTTAAACTTACTTAGCAATAAACATGGTAACTTAAAACTCATCAAATCATATTATGATATCTATATACTTATACTTTAAACAATTCATAGAATTGTCTTCTTAATACATTCAATTATAACATAATCAAATACTCATAGAAATCATGTCTTTAAAAACTAATATACTGACTTATAATAATTTTTTACTAAAATAACTTGTAAATAAAGTTAACTAAATTTCACATAAACTTAAACATATGCTTAACTTTTATCAACCTCAAATACATGATTCACAAACTACTAAACTTGTCATTAAACTTGCTTGGTAATGAAAATTATAACTAAATTCTCATACCATATAACATCAAATCATGATATTAATATGCAAGACTTGATACAATTCATATAAAATTGTATTATTCACATATTAAACTAAACTTGATCACTTTGCTCATCACATAATCATATGAGAAAGTTATACCAATTACTCTTGAAACTTTATAAAATTCATCATATCCACATTCATTTGTCAACTTAATATCATGAAATTCACTTTGCATGCTAACTTCAAAATCTTGATGACAAATTATAATATGCCAAATAACTCAATTCTTTTTCTTATGTACAAGAATTACTCATTACTATAAAAATTTACCATATCAATTACATTTTAACATGTAATGAAGGTAATAACAACTCATCTCAACTTAACATAAAAATTCTATTCATTCTCAACTTAACTCAATCCAATAGCATACTCAATTTATATCTTAACTCTTATTCTCATGCACATTATTACACAATCATACAACTTAAACTCATTAAATTATTAAACTTCATTATAATCTCAACTTTAAACACCTTAACATGCACATTAACAATGAATTCAAATTAAACATGAATGAGCATAAATAAATTACCTCCTTCAAGGACTTGAACTTGACAATTTGAACATACATGCTAGAACTTGAACTTGAAAACTTTCTATAACTTGAACTTGAAAACTTGCTAGTACTTGAACTTGAAATACTTTGATTCTCCACTTCAAAAATACTTCACTTTACTAAAATTTTCACCCCTCAAACTCTCAAATAAACTTATATAACTTTGTAATATTTCTTTGGTGTGAAAATTCAGATTTTGAAGGCCTCTATTTATAGCCAAAATTGTGGAATAAAATATTTGAAGTGATGAAATTATCAAAATAAACAATTTAAATTTCAAAAATTAATCAAATTAAATAGAATCCTTACCTAACATTTACACCTCAGATTTTCTTATCTTAATGTTCAAAATAACTTTAGTTGCCACCAAAAATGAGTTAATGAAAATCTGAACATTTCTGTCGGTCACACGACTCGTGTCTCACTTCACACGACTCGTGTGACCTCACACGACTTGTGTCTCAAGTTACACGACTCGTGTGAAAAAGTGGTAGCTTAATTACTGTCGGCACCTACTCCACACGACTCGTGTGACATGTCACACGACTCGTGTGACATGTCACACGACTCGTGTGACTTCACACGACTCGTGTGACTTGAAAACTTCAAAATTTTAACTTATTTGACCTCAGAATAACTTTATCTTTTGAAATTACTGATACTTACTACTAATAACTGAATGGGATATTACAACTGCGCCCGCAAATACTAACCTGCATCCATGAAGAGTAGGT
This sequence comes from Striga hermonthica, assembly GCA_902706635.1. Lineage (NCBI taxonomy): Eukaryota > Viridiplantae > Streptophyta > Magnoliopsida > Lamiales > Orobanchaceae > Striga > Striga hermonthica. The sequence goes on from CACSLK010015510.1 coordinate 410,670, forward strand.
GGGTATGAGCACAAAATGAAACAGCAGTGCTCACCGCTATGCAATAAATGTTAACCTAAAAAATCATCAGTAGTCAATGTTCAAAAGGTATGGTCTCAGCTTGTATACGAAGCATTAATCTATCCCATCAATAATCAAGAATCACTCTCATGTGCACACCTATATCAATAGACTACTGCCGGCTATATATCGAATGGCCCTTGGCCTCACATCGAGTGCCCAGCCAGTAGGAGTAAATCCACCCCGATGGCCCTTGGCCTTACACGGGGATCACTAGCCAAGGCTCACACCCTGACTACCCACACTAGTAAAGGAAACTACCCAACGGGCACGTTCTATAGCTACGGGAATAACCGTTCAATGGCCGGTATAACTCACATCGAAGGCTACATGGTCCACATGCATACTTTGATCATACCAACAAGTAAACAGTAATAACATTTAAGGCATAGCAATTTTTCAAAGTAAACCCACCTGGTGTCTAATGATAAAGCAAATAACTGGAAAGTCGTAGGTGGTTGAGACACTGCTCGACAGACACCTACATAAGTTAAGACAGTCCCATAAGCAACTATCTCGACTCTTACACGGATAACGAGAGTTATACTTAGTCGAATCAAATCGACTAAGAAACTCGTGGAAATTGTGGAGTTAGAACATTAGGATGAATTTTAGACTCGAACAACTAACTAATAAATCATATAAAAGCACGTAATGAAGATTTGACACGAAAACGGGGTCAACGATCAAGGTTTTGCCAACAATGCCAACCGATGCCCAAAAACAGTTAAGGCTAGTTCAAAATTTATAAGAAAGGGACCACAAGAAGTTAGGCTTGGACTTTTCATATAAAATTTTTACAGCATATATAAGACTGAAAAATATACATTTATGCCTAAGAAAAACCCCCAAACATGCTCCTAACCATTTTAAATATTTTAAGCACAATCCAACGAGAAATTAAATTTAAATCATCTAAAATAGCTATAGTCCAAATTTAACTTAGAAATTTTTACCAAAGAAAGATATCATACAAAAGAGCAACATATCCTAAATTTAGCCAATTCGGACAAGAACTTGATTTTGTATGAATATATTAAATAATAGTCCTGAAATGGTTTTCGAGTTTTGACGAGGCTATAGACCGTATTAAAACCTCAAATTTTAATTACATGTAATATAACTGCAATGTGAAAACATATCCAAAATTCATAAATGTTGGAGCAATAGACGAATTATTGTGAATTTAGCAAAAATAGGCTGCATCATGATTTTTAAAAATTCATATCTTACAATATACATATCGAAACGACACAAGGACAAAGCCGTTGCGTCAAGGACCTTCCTAAATCCAATGATCCACAGAACTTCCATGAAAAATACTACATTTACATCAGTTGGACAATTTTTCAAAGTGACGACAACCACTTTGATACTCAAATGGCAATTAAATATATCAATAATTCACAATTATTTATCTAAGGCACAAATTAGTTCAAAACTCAAACGTTCAGTAATAATAATACATATACGACCACCTAAACACATATAAGAGCGAAATAAATAAATCGAGGGTTGGCCCGAGTACTGTTCTCGGGATGGGCTTACGAAACGGGTAACAAAAGAAACGGCACGACTGGACAACGGGCTCGACGACTGTGTCTTGTCTCGTGAAGGAGGAGCAGCGGTTGACGGGGCCCGTCGAGAGGCTGCTGATTCACGGCGAGGGTTCACGAAAACACGCCAGAGCTCATGAGTGTGGACGGGACTCACCGGCTATGTTTGACACTCCGACGGAACTCGACGGAACTTGATGGCCACGCTCGGAACTCCGACGAAACTCGACGGGACCTGACGGAGGGTGATGATGGTGCTGCGGGACTGATCACATCAGGGCTGCGGCTCTCGCCGGGGATGATGGACTAGTTGTTGTTCACGATGGGGAAGATGGCGATCCAAGTTCACGCCAGCGAGAATAGCTTGCAGCGATGGTGATGGCTATGGAGAATGGTGTTGCAGATTTATGATGATGATGATCGAAGGTGACATTATGCGAGAGAAAGAGAGTTGACGAGAGTGAGAGAGCAGATTGACGTGATATAATTCTCAAGGAAGAGGAAATTGATTTCTCATTTAAAGGGGAAAATTGTGGATTTATGTTACCCAAAATAAATACCAGCACTTAATGAGGAAAAACAAAATATTCGGTTATTGAGGCTAGGGTGCTGGACACTTTGTCCAAGAATAATCTCAATTTATTTGAATTTGAAATCAAATGAATAGAATCAAATTGCCTTAAATTTAAGGGTCATGTGGTCTGGTTTCTAACAAGCATTTGGACTGAATATGACAAGCATTTAGACAACTAATATCAATAAATACTAATAATAACAAATAATAACAAATAAGCATTTTAGGCATTTAGCAATAATATTTATAATAATGATAATAAATATAGCAACAATCAATTAGGCAATTAAATAATAATAATAATAACAATAACGGTAATAATATAACCTAAAATAATCCTTATTCAAATGAATTATATTCGGATCACGCGATTAAACCGAAAGCGACTAACGACGAACATTTTTCAATAAAACGATCGAGCACTCCAATCTTTATTTAAGTCGACATCGCGACTAATAAAATAAATATAGCCTTAAAAATAATATTCGATAAATAGAATATTATGAGAAATTCTATAAACAAAACGGGGCGTTACATGATGTATCAACTTGCGCACTCGGTGGGGAACTGTCGACTTCACTCCTCAACTCCTCTAAGACTAGTCTACTCACAGGCTTGTGATTCATAATATAGTTTTCTTTCAAGAATCTAGCGTTTGTGCTAACGATCACTTTCTGATCCTTTCGTTCCCTTGGGATAGCCTAGAAACACTCGTGCTTCCGAACGTTTATCCAACATGCCAGCTTCCTGCACTATAACTTGTGCAAAACTACCCCATACTCGAAACTGTAAGAAACTGGGCTTGCGACCTTTACACATCTCATAAGGAGTAGTTTCTACCGACTTTGAATGAACCATGTTTAGAATATACACAGCTGTTTCTAAAGGCAATCTCTAGAACGAATTTGGCAACTTTGAATAACTCATCATCGACCTAACCATTTTCATAAGAGTCCGATTTTTTCGTTCTGCAACCCCGTTCTACTAGGGCGTGCCGGGTGCAGTCAATTGGGATTCAAACCCAACTTTTGATAATATATCCTGAACTCTCCAAAGAGGTATTCGCCACCTCGATCAGATCGAAGCGACTTGATACTTTTACCATGAAGCTTCTCCACAACTGCCCGATACTCCTTGAATTTTTCAAAGCATTCGGACTTGCAGTGCAACAGATAAATGTACCTAAATCTCGAGTAATCATCTATAAAAGAGACAAAGTACTCGAAACCTCCTCTAGCCTAAATCGACATAGGACCACATAAATCAAAATGAATCAATCCTATCACTTCTTGGCTCCTATACCCCTTTGCCGTAAACGACCTCTTGGCCATCTTACCTTCTAGGCATGATTCGCAAGTTGGATAGTGCTCTTCCAATGGACCAAGAAGTCCACTGGCCATTAACTTTTGAATCCTCCTAAGGTTGATGTGCCCCAGTCTAAGATGCCTAAGATATGCTTGATTCATACTCGAGATTCCTGCCTCTTATTAGATTTAGTCGTGACATTATTCAATTCAGTTTGTTGTAGTGTGGGAGAGTTTGGTTTGAGAACATATAAATTGCCAACTAATGAACCAAAACAAATGAAATGCTTTCCATAACGAACAACCACCATGTCATCAAACGTAGACGAAAATCAATCTGAAACAAGTTTAGAAACTGAAAAAAGATTCTTTCTAAAACTAAGAACATAAAGGCAATGTCTCAAAACGAAAATAATACTATCAAAAGATAAAGTAATATCTCCCACTGCAACAGCTGCCACTTTTGTAGCATCGCCTATGTAGACGGTGATCTCTCCCTCCCTAAGCCACCTGGTTTCCTGGAACCCCTGCAATGAATTGTAGACATGATAAGTGGATCCAGTGTCCACATACACGGTTTTGTAGATACAACTGCTGAACATGTTTCTACGACATTAACGAGAGAGTTCTTTTCTAGGAGAGATAGCAGTCAACCTTCCAGTGTCCTGACTTATTGCACTTGTGGCATCTACCTGTCGGCTTCTTTGCCACAGATTGAGGGGGCGGTCGCTGTACTGCTGGGGCATCCTGCACCTTTGTTTTTCCTGCATACTTCTTTCTCTTTCTGCCCTTGTGAGGCCTGGAAGGTCCAGCCTGCTCAGCAACCAGTGCGTGAGGGGCCTGAGTGAATAAGACCTCCGCCGAATGAAGCTCTGCTAATAGTTCTGGAAGAGCCATATGCATCTTGTGCATGTTGTAGTTCAACCAGAATGGATCAAAGCTCTTCGGCAGAGATTGGAACATGATATCAACCTTGGATTACCTGTCAATAAAACCTCCCATAACCTCAAGCTCATTGAGTAGCGCCATAACCTTGAGAGTATGCTCTCTTACGGTTGTGCCCTCTGCCATGCGCGTAGTCATCAGAGCTCTCATATCCTCTTGCCTAACAACCCTAGACTGGTCTCCGAACAGATTCCTGAGGTTGAGAAGTATGTCTGCCGTAGTGTTCATAAACTGATGTTGATAATGTAAAACATTTGACATAGATGCCAGAATGTAACACTTAGCCATTTCATCAGCCGTTTTCACTGGGCATACTTCTCCTTGTCCAGCTCAGGAGCATCAGCCGCGGGCTCTGCCGGGAAATCAATGATTGCAAACTTATAACCCTCAGCAGTCAACACAATGTCTAAGTTCCTCTTCCAATCAATATAATTAGGACCAGTAAGTTGATTTTCTTTTAGAATGACATATAACGGATTGAACGGCATGATGAATATCTGAGAAACACAAAAATAATTATACAGATTAAACTCTTTTGAATTTAACTACTAATATTGATATCCTCAAAACAATATTAACTTAAATTTACCAACATCTCAAAACACCGAGAGTTAATGCATGATGCAAGGGCATCTCTACACAACTCAACATTCGCAAGAGAAGGGATTTTAAAGGCCCATTAATTTCCATAACTCAAAACCAAATTCATGACGAACGAAATTAATAGTCGGTCTCCATTTGGCAATGTAATAAATTCAAGGACCCCGAGGGGAGTTATAAATAAATCGCATTCTAAGTAAATCCCATTTCTTGATCCTGATTTCATACGAATTCATTTATACGTCATTCGAGGGGAAAGCCCATACTCTCTCATAAGACTCCCTCTAATCGCCTAATTAGAAATTCGTCCTAGTAATTTCCTATAATTAATTTTAGCGATGTCACTCGAGGGGGAGCCCATAACTGCAATTAATTGATTTACGGACAAAATATAAATGGAGGCCTTAGGAATTTTACAATTAACTTTAATTTAAAATCCCTTCTCAAACTTAGTATAATTTAACTGAAAATTTTTACTTATTTAAATATTTATGCAATTCTAAATTGATCCTATGTAAATGCAACAATTAATTAACATGCATAAATAAATTTACAATTCTAAATTAATCTCATGCAAATACAATAATTAATTAACATGCATAAATAAATACATAAATAATTGATGGCATAATGAATTTAAATACATAAATAAATCCACTATTATGGCCATTAAATATTGAGTTCCCATAAACAAGAAAACCTTGTATATTCTTTTCCTGTTCATCAGCAACTCCCACTGCAGTAGAATCCTTGTAGATCTTGTACTGCTTGGACACAAAGTAAACCTCTCCACCGTCGACAGCCCGCCGTCGCCGCCGCCATGCCACCCCCACCGGTGGACAGATTTATTTTAACCGCGCGTGTCTGTGCGCGCCTCCGGGTTGTGATCTCCCGAAAATTAATCCACGATCACAACACGAAAAATATAATTACGAATGGATGTACATGTTTTCTAAACAAATAATTAAATCTATCCAGTCAACTCCTGGGAGAATAATTATTACAAACATTCATCCATCAAATTCCTCGACATGTCCGAGGCTTTAAAAATAAATTTAAAACCATACATCACATTCATCAATATTCATCAAACACATAATCGACCATAATAGTGGATTAAACTTATTACTGCAAAACAGAGTTATGCGAATATAATCCAATATATGGCTGCGTTTGGACACATCTTGACAAATAAAGCTGTAAAAATTCGAACTTGTACACAACGAACCAAGTGCTCTGATACCACTTGTTGGGATCTGGGAGGATCTCGTTATGCATAAATCACGAATTCAATAGAGTAAACCTATGTTCAGCGAATCTAAAGGTTTATATAGAGAACTTACGGCTTAAAATATATGGCGATCTGGTTGATCTTTTGGATGGTTGTACACAGCAAACAAATGAATTTTTGATAGCAAATTGCGTCCGAGGGTTGCACGAACAATATCAGATCGAGAACTGGATCAAACGGGTGTAAACAGAAGAAAACAAAGTTGCAAACCTGGGGCCTTTCAGCGGCGCGTGCAAGTGCGTGGGTGGTTGGACGGCTGCGATCTCAGCGAAGTTGCAACGCTCTCGTCGAAACAGTCTTCTGGGTATGCTGCACGACTTGAACAGACCTCCGGTTAGTTCTGTATCACAAAATATATTTCGTCTCGCTTTACCGAAAGATCTTCTACTGTATATCTCAAACACCTCTTAATCTTGTACCATTGGAACAACAAGAAAAAGATATAGCTCGAATGGGAACTAAGAGAGAGAGAGAGAGAGAGAGAAAGAGAGAGAGAGAGAGAAAGAGAGAGAGAGAGAGAGAGAGAGAGAGAGAGAGAGAGAAGAGAGGCGTAGGGCGTGATTGGACAAGATGTGCAATTTTATTCTCTTCCCATGAGGTTAATGATGTATATATAGAGCTACAGTAGGGATCCTTAGGATATTAGGATTAGGGCTCCTTAATTAATTAAAGAACTTGTGGACCAAACCACTTATTTAATTGATTTAATAATATTAAATGGGCCACCTTTTGGGATCAATAAAGATCTCGTTATGCACAAATCACGAATTCAATAGCAAAACGTAAGCCTATGCGCAACTGATCTAAAGGTTTGAGTAGAAAACTTACGGTTTAAAATTTATGGTGATCTGGCTGATCTTCTGGATGGCCGTATACAACATACCAATGAATTGTTGATGGCAAATATCATCCCAGGATTGCACAAACAATATCGGATCGAAAATTGGATCAAACGAGTGCAAAACGGATGAAGACAAGTTCCCAGACGACTGTCTCAACGAGAGCTTTTCAACGCCAGTTAGAGCGTGCGGGCGCGCGGGTGGTCAGACTTCTGCGATCTCAGTGGCGTTGGAAAGCTCTCGTTGAGACAGTTGTCTGGGTATGTTGCACGTCTTGATCGGACCTCCGGTTAGTTCTGTACGAAAAAATATATTTCGTCTCACTTTACCCAAAGATCTTCTATTGTATATCTCAAACACCTCTTAATCTTGTACCAGTGGAACAACAAGAAGAACATATAGCTTGAATGGGAACTGAGAGAGAGAAGAGAGGCACGGGGCGTGTTTAACAAGATGTGGATTTCTCTTCTCTTTTCATTAGCTTAATGATGTATATATAGAGCTACAGTAAAGATCCTTCAGAGATTTGGAATAGGGCTCTTTAATAAATTAAAATACTTGTGGACCAAGCCACTTATTTTAATTAATTAGATAATATTAAATGGGCCACCAACATAATATTATTGCACTCCCTTTTCTTAGCTCAATTTACGATTGAGACTCCAATAATAATTACTCAATTTATCTCCCCATGTTTAAGATATAATGTCAATTAATTAATTTGATTACTGACAATCATGAATTAATTAATTTATTATTATTTCACTGAAGCTAGCGCTCGTTCATCGCATTATTAATATGCCAGAATTTAATCCACCTGCAGAGTTTAGCATAATAATCCTCCATGAACTCACTCCGGAGACATCATCAAACTGACGCACATGGTGACCGTAAATATCCTAACAGAACATCCTATATGTTTCAATATTATCCAAGACAGGGGGTCTGTTGGCCCAGTTCACTGAGCCACGCCCATGTGAATCAAAGTAATAAATACTATACATATATGTCTGTTTAATATCTTACGGGTTAAGAGTACGCAGTAATTAACCGAGGCCTAGTTCGTTTACGACGATCAGTATAAAACGAACTGCTCTACTCTAGGATCTTGTTCAATACATAAATGTACTAGTGCAACTAATTAGTCAAGACAAACTGAATAGTTGACACTACAACCGTTCACGATGGGGTGTTCAAGTCCATCTGGGTTGTGAACCAATTATTCTAGTTTCGCGAGTAACTTATAGTATGATCTTCGGTTCACCAGATGACGACCCACACTATCTAATGCAAAACAACAGAACGTAGAACTTGTTTAATCTAACATGTTTCTCATTCATAGAGAGTAAAAGTGTAATATCATCCAAAGACAAGCTTTCAGTATATAAAACAAACACCACCAACATAATATTATTGTAATCCCTTTTCCTAGCCCAATTTACAATTGAGACTCAATAATAATTACTCGATTTATCTCCCCATATTTAAGAAATAATGTCCATTAATTAATTCGATTACTGAAAATCAAGAATTAACTAATCTATTATTATTTCACCGAAGCTAGCACTCGTTCATCACATTATTACTATGCCGAAATTTAATCCACCTGCATGGTTTAGCTTCTTGAACTCACTCCCGGGCTATCATTAAACTAACGCACATGGTGACTGTAAATATCCTAACAACACATCCTACATGTAGCAATATTACCCAAAACAACGGGTCTATTGGCCCAGTTCACTAAGCCTCACCCATGTGAACCAAAGTAAAAAGTACTACACATATATACATGTTTAATATCTTACGGGTTAAGAGTACGTAGTAATTAACTGAGGCCTAGTTCATTTACGACGATCAGTATAAAACGACATGTTCCTCTCTGGGATCATGTTCAATACATAGATGTACTAGTGCAACTAATCAGTCAAGACAAACTGTACAGTTGACACTACTGTTGGAACCCACGTGGATCTTGATATGCACAAATCACAGACAAACATTCAACATAAACCTATGCGCAGCGGATCTAAAGGTTTGATGAAGAAAAATTACTGCTTAAAATTTATGTAGATCTGGCTGGCCCGAACAGTTGACCGCAAATCAAATCTTCTCGGAATCGAACAAACTAGACCAATCCAGAAAGCTGACGTCACGGCGAAGTCAACGGCGTTGACCGATCGGAAAACTGACAATCCACGCGCTCTCACGCGCGCGAGTAAGCTCCGGCAGCTGCTCCCTTCAGGCGGCGCGTGGCGGCGCGTGCGGCGGCGGACGGTGGCGATCTCGACGGCGATCTCTTCATCTCGTCGTCCTGGTCGTCGTGGTATGGTCACTTGCTGGTTTTGGTTTCCGTTTTGAATGTATGATTTGAATCTCTATATACCTTAATATCTTCTACTGTATTCTCAAACAGCTTTCTAGATCTTGTATCAGTGGAGCACAAGA
>CACSLK010015510.1:423491-445332 GCA_902706635.1 Striga hermonthica
AAAGGACAACCTTGGAACCAATGCTAGCAAAATGCCAAGGAGGGCGCACGGATTCTTGAGCAAAAGGACAAAGGGGGTGCGCACGGATTCTCACGGAAATGTTGGGGGAATCTCTTGACTACAACAATGCAACATCTCGCACGGCTAGGCTCAAGAACTCGGACCGAACACTCCCACACACACACTTACTCACGCGGCACATGAACTCGAACAACCGCACCACCATGCACGGCATTATGCGTGAGTTTGAACAAAAAAATACACTAACACTTGAACTTAGCAATGCACAATTAAATGGACCGAGATGCACCACACTTAAACACCTTGAGCACATGGCAATGGCATGGCTCGGAATAGAATTTGAACAATTTAGCTAATCTCGTGATTAAGTTAAATTAATCACTTAATTATGTTTAATTATCCAATTAAACATAATGCTTAATTACCAAAATTATTTCGAACGTAAACGGTACGTCGAAAATAGTTCCGGTAATTTCGACTGAAATAACTGAAAATAACTAATTCCGAAAAATAATGTCGGAACTAAAATATAATTTATACTGATAAAAAGTCGGGATATTACAATAATAATAATAATAATAATAATAATAATAATAATAATAATAATAATAATAATAATAATAATCATTCTCTATCAGCAAGTTGGCTAACACCTTCTGTAGCTCCTCGAATGCATTTTGTGCCTCCTCCGTCCATTGGAATTTCGAGCTCTTCCTCAATGTTCGGAAAAGTGGGCCACTTTTCTCCACCACCTTCGAAATAAAATGACTCAATCCCGCAATTCGACCAATCAAGATCTGTACCTCCTTTGCCTTTGTGGGTGGTTTCATTTCGATCACCACTCGCACATTCTCCGGGTTTTTCTCGATCCTACTCTTTATCACCATATAGCCCAGAAACTTCCCCGACTTCACCACAAAAGAACACTTGGAAGGATTCAGCTTCATACCATACCTCCGTAATGTAAAAAATGTTTCCCTCAAGTCATTCACTTGATCGAGCTTCTCCTTGCTCTTCACCAACATATCATCGACATAAATCTCCATATTCCTTCCAAGCTGCCCCTTGAATATTTTATCGACCAACCTTTGATACGTTGCTCCCGTATTTTTCAAGCCAAATGGCATCAACACATAGCAATAAGTTCCTCTGCTCATCACGAAAGTCACCTTATTCCTATCCTCCCGAGCCAAAGGGAACTGTTGATATCCTTGGGACACATCCATCAGACTGAGCAACTCACATCCTGCAATGGGATCGACCAGATGGTCGGTCTTTGGCAATAAGTGTAAATCCTTTGGGCACGTCTTGTTTAAGTCACAGATATCAACGCACATCCTCCACTTGCCCTCCGAATTTAACACCGTAACTGTGTTAGATAACCACTCGGGGAATTGAATCTCCTTAACATGACCTGCCTTCAACAATTTCTCAACCTCCTGCTCAATCACCTTATCCATCTCCGCCCCATGGTGCCTCCTTTTTGTTTCTCCGGCCTCACTGAGAGGTCGACATTGAACCTATGCTCGATTACTTCTGCCTTAATTCCAGTCAACTTCTTCACTGTATAAGCAAAGACATCCGCAAACTCCCTTATAAACCCTATCTACTTCGACCTTATAGGCTCCTCCAACTCCTTCCCGATCCTAAACTTCCTCTCCTAAATACCTTCCACCATTTGAATCTCCTCAATCTCGCCTCACGGTTGCATTTCTGCCTTCTCCTCCCCCTTATCCGACTTCACCTTCTCCTCCTTCAACCTTGAACCTCCATGCCGACTTGGCGTTTCCTCTCCCAACTATATATGCTTCTTCGCGAGTTGTTTATTGTTGCTCAATATGGTTTTAAAACAGCTCCTCGAGGTGAGCTGATCTCTCGCGACCTCGCCAACGTTTTCGCCTACCGGATATTTGATCATCATGTGGTACGTCGACACGACCGCCTGGAAATCATTCAAGCTGGTTCTCCCCATGATAATTTTATATGATGAATCTGCTCCAACGACCACAAACCTCACCATCCTAATCTTCCTCATCACTCATTTCCCTAAAGCGACGGATAAGCTCACCTCACCCACCGGCATCACTTCTCCTCCATTGAATCCATACACGGCTGTGGCCACCAGTTTTAGCTCGAGGTTGAGCTCCATGTTTATCTGCAAAAAATAATAATAAAACATGACATCGACCTAACTCTCGGTATCGATAAACACCCTCTTCACATCAAAGCCTGCCGTATTTGCCGTAATCACCAGTGCATCATTGTGGAGCAACACCACTCCCTCAGCATCCTTAGCCCGAAAACTTATCTCTGACATTCAAGCAGTAATCTCCACCTCCTATATCTTCTGCTTCATTGCTAGATCACGCTCTCCTTGCATTATTCGAATATCCATCCGTCGGCCGTCAAAAAATCATATATATGGTCCCTCACTTCATAATGCCTAAGTTGTAATAGCCCAGTTTGTTATTAATAAAGTGATGTGTTTAGTTACCAAGTCGAGCCAATTTTTCTTATTGGTTAATATGCTCATTTTAGCTTTCAACCCAATAAGTTCGATTTTAAGTCGAAAATCTAATCGGTTTAACTTATTTTCAATAACCAAATTAGTTTTGATAATTAATTCGCGATACATTTATTTTATAAATGGACATTTTTAGTCGGGATTAATTATTCAAAATCACGAATATTCGAATTAATTTTTGAAGTCAAGTTTCAACCGAAGTTAAGTAAATTCGGTTTTAAGTCATGGTGCTTAATCTTAAGCCAAAGTATATCAAGCCCTAAGTCATGCACACGCACTATGTATTGTCGTGCTCATGCACGTGCATCGAGCATATCATTACCATGAGCAATGCTCACTACTGTGCGTATGTGCGCCACTCATGGGCCACTAAGTCATGGTGCTTTATTAATTCATGCTTAAGCACTAAGTAATTGCCGAGAGTAGATTGAGAATGGGAAAAGAAATTATGCAAGTTGAAAGGGTGATTCACCTTCTTGCTTAGCTAGGTCGCTTTAGTAGCACATCTAAGTGATGACTAGGTTCTTTAAGGCGCCACCTAAGGGAGTGACTTGGCATTTTTGCCACCAAACTCCATCTTAATGCCAAGTGTATTATTAGTTCCTATCTTGAACTTAGTTTTTCGCCAAAAGAGCTTATATATAGCCTTATGTTTGAGTTTAAGAGAGTTATTTCACTTAACGCCGAGAGAAAAGGAAGCCTAAGTTTAGAGAGAAAGAAATAATTGAGAGCATCGAGTGAGAAGTGGAGGAGTTAGCTTGTGCACTAACCATTGCTGAGGGTAGCACGCACACTACCGAGTGGACGCGAGCGAGAGCTTGAAGCTTAGCACTATTTCACGAGCAATCGAAGGGGTAAAATCATAACGACCTTCTTTTAGTATTTATGTGATCATATTAGGGAGATCATATAGAAAATGTGTACTTAAAGTCATGTATAGCGTCATGTTACAATCGGAAGTGCCACAAAGGCCATTCCGAGTCATTTCAATTTCTAGCCAAGAACTCCCGAGCATTTTATGCATTTTCGGTCAATATATGTCATAATATGTTCATTCATGTAGCCGTTACCGAGAAAAAGTCGCCGGACGGCCAGCAAGGTGCCGATTGTAGCGCGTGCTCGTACATAGCGTGCGCAGCGCGTGCCCGGCAGCAGCGTAGGGCGTGCGGGTAGCTTGCGTACACTTAGTGTGATGCAGAAGTGGCTAGGCAGCTCAAAAACGCCGCGAATCGTGCTTTTGATGCACAAAAGGCTGGCACAGGCTACGGGCTTGACACACGCCCGTGAGCAGGATACGCGCAAGGGGCGAGATAATGGACAGCTAGCGGGCGAGTGCAAGTGTGTGCGATTGGCGTGCGAAACGAGAGAGCGGGCGCCAGTTGGCGTAGGTGCATGACGCGCTCAAAAGACGAACGCAGCAGGCGCGGGCGCGGGCGCGAGAGATTCACGCTACTGGGAGGCACGTGTGGGATGCGAGGCCTCATGCCTCGAGGCATGCGGCATGACGGGTAAAGGCCACGCGCGCGGTAAGGCTTCCGAATTCGAGAGCGCGCGCTGTGCGCCAGATGGTTCTGGATGCGCGGCAGAAGGTCGGCGCCACCTTAGTCCTCAAGGACTAAGGCAAGGGGAAGGCGGCGGGACCCTAGGCGGCACGCAAGAGAAATAGTTGGGCGGCTAAGGAGATTACTTGGAGTGCAAGACAAGTTCAAGAACCTTAGCTATTTAGTTTCCATATTGCTTTATGATATCTAGCTTAATTAGGATACTTAATATTTTAACTTAATATTTTATTGCTTATTTGGAGTTCTAGTTAGTTTAGGATTTGATCTAGTTGGTTCCTATATAAAGGACATTCCCCCATGTTATTTTCCATCATCAAATTTATCAATAGAAATCTGAACTTTTTTTCTTCCACTTTGCTTTAGTTTTTCACCAAAATTCGATTGCAATTTTATTTGCTTAGAGGGGTGCAGTTTGTGAACCTCTAGAAAACTATCGGCAATTCAAGGCACTGGTTTGTGGTTTATCAGCATTCGGACAAGAAATCTTCATCATTGGTGCTTTCGTTGGGAGGTGTTTGATCGTGTGTCTTTTTTCTACCCCATTCCATTTCTTTTACTTTCCCTATTTTTCGTCCTCCCCTATCAAAAAACAAATAAAAACAAACTTCACAACGAGTCTGCGAAGCAAATAGAGAAAGCAAGAGAAGAAAGCTATAGCCAACAAGGAGACGAAGGATAAAATCGATAATCTCGACGGTCAGGTCCATACTTTGAGCGAAGGGCTCGATACTATCAAGGCCACAGTTCAAGAATTGATGAAAATCATGAATCGCCGCTTCGACGAGATGACACACAGCAAAGTGGATCAACAGGCCCACGCCAGTACCATCGCGAGCACGAGAAGTGCGAGAGGGCTGAGGATTGAGAGCAGCGGCGCACGGACTTCGAGCGGGACGACGACTTCGACCGGTAGTCCCAGGCGTCTGACTATCACGAACGATCGAAGTCCAAAAGACCGCGCATCACGCTATCCACGTTCAACAGCAATGATTCGGAGGCTTGGCTCAACCGTGTTATTCAATACTTCGAGCTCAACGAAACCTAGGGCCATGATTGAGTAAGTTATGTAGCCTATTATCTTGATGATGAAGCCAACGTATGGTGGCAGTGGCTCACAAGTATTTACCGCAACCGACAGCAAATCGTCACCTGGGGCGATTTCGAGTGAGAGTTACTCACACGCTTTGGTACGTCTGACTACCACAACTATGATGAGGCACTGACCCAAATAAGGCAGACAAGTAATTTACATGATTATCTGAAGGAATTTGAGCGTTTAGCTTGTCGAGTACGGGGCTGGTTCGAAACTGCATTAGTATGAGCATTCATAGGTGGCCTAAAGTATGATATAGCAGCTGAGAGCATCTTTAATGGCCAAAGACCATGCGCGCCGCTATGGAAGTCGCTCGGTGACGTGAGGATCACCTAGCCGCCACGCGAAGGGGACGGGCAGATGTTCGCTTTGCCGATATACGACGCGCAGGCCCAAGCAAACCGACTATGGAGGCACGACCGACCATCAGCGCTCGACCAATAGGGCCAGAAGTCAAGCAACTTACGCTTGAGGAAATCAAACAACGATGTGAGAAGGGCCTTTGTTTCAAGTGCGAAGAGAATTTCACACCGAGCCACCGATGTAAGCAGGCTTTTTTTATAGAGGTCATCGACGCCGATGAGGAGGAGACTGAAGTCGAGGAAGGACCAGAGCACGAGGATGAGGTTAAAGTGATCGAAGAAGAAGATGAAATCTCTATAACGATGCGACTACCAGCTTGGGTCAAGGACCGCCGAGTGGTCCTACTCGTGGACAACGGGTCATCACATAACTTCATCAATGCCAACTTGTCTTAGAAGCTAAAGTTGCGACCCACGAAGATAGAGCCCTTTGAAGTTCAAGTAGCCAATGATGAGAGGCTACAAAGCATCGAGTCATTTTGTGTGGTGCCGATCAAGTTCCAAGAGGTTACTGTGAAGGTTAATCTCTGTGCCTTACCCCTCGTCGGACCCGACGTCGTTCTAGGAGTACAATGGCTCGAAGGGTTAGGAAAGGTGACCACGACTACCAAACCGGGATTATGGAGTTCAAATTTGGAGGTCAGCAAGTTACTCTGAAGGCTGGCAATTATAAAGGTACCAAGGAGGTTGGGTTAAAGAGTATTGAGAGAGTTTGGCGAGGTGGCAGCCAAATATTTGCAGTAGTGGTTGAAAATAGGAGTGTGAGCACGGATGAGGCTGAGCAACAGCAACGCGAGGTGCACGAACTTCTTGAGGAGTTCAAAGGCGTACTGAGTGAACCCAAGGGACTACACCTGCACCAAGAGTTTGACCACCGGATACCTCTTGTCAACGAGTAGCATGTTGTACGCGACCATCCCTATAGTCCTATTAGCTAAGAGGAAGGATGGTGGATGTTTTGTACCGCTTATCGGCCGCTGAATGTTGCGACTATCAAGGATCAGTTTCCCATTCCTAGTGTCGACGATATGCTCGATGAGTTGGTAGGATCATGCTACTTCTCGATGCTCGACCTGAGAGCTGGCTATCATCAGATTCGACTCCACAAGCTCGACATTCTGAAGACAACATTTTGTACGCATCAGGGACACTTTGAGTATTTGGTGATGCCATTCGGGCTATGCAATTCCCCGTCTACTTTCCAATTTGATATGAATTTCATCTTCAAAAAGTATCTACGTTGATCCACGGAAGATAGAGGCTATGATCGACTGGCCTAAGACAACGAGTCTCACGCAACTCTGAGGATTCCTAGGGCTCACAGGTTACAATAAAAAGTTTGTGAGGATTATGGGACCATCGCCAAGCCACTAACGGAGATGACCAAGAAAGGCGGGTTCAAGTGGACCAAGTCAAGCGAGGAGGCATTTGAGAAACTGAAGGGTGCCATGACCACGATGCCAGTACTCGCAATGCTAAGGTTTGATGTCTAGTTTGAAGTACACAAATGTGAGCAACGTGGGAATAGGAGCCATGCTAGTACAAGAGGGACGACCCCTAGCCTTTCTCAGCAAGGCGCTAGGCACGACTCGACTTGGGCTGTCTGTGTATGTAAAAGAGATGCTAGCAGTTGTCGAAGCTGTGAGATGCTGGAGGCCTTATCTATTTGGGTGATGATTTTAGATTGTAACTGATCAGCAGCCGCTCAAGCATGTACTCGAGCAAAGGATTGTTACCTCATAGCAGCAGAAGTTTTTCTCAAAGCTCATGGGGTTCGACTTCGAGATAGTCTACCAGCCAGGCCGACAGAATGTTGTGGCCGACGCATTATCCCAACGGACAGATGTAGCAAAGCTCGATGCTATCACCGGACCAACTTGGGCCGTTTGGGAGGAAGATCAGAAGGCACAATAAGAAGATTCGCACTGCAAGGAGTTGCGACGAGATATAGAAGGCAGGGAACTCTGCCTCTGATTATGAGCTACACAACGGCCTTCTACTTCACCGAGGACGAGTATTTGTTCCTGACAGTAGGCAGTTGAGAGAAAAGATCATGCTGCACTTCCACGATTCAAAAGTCGGGGGCCACTCAGGGATCTACCGCACGTGGATGAGAATAGCCAATACTTTCTTTTGCCCAGGGCAGCAAAGTACAGTCAGGGATTATATCACATGGTGCGACGAGTGCCAACGCACTAAGGCTGATTCACATCGACCAAGTGGGCTATTGCAACCACTACAGGTACCCGAGGCGATTTGGGAAGTCATTACTATGGACTTCATTGAAGGGCTGCCATGTTCTAATGGGTTCAACGGTGTTATGGTCGTGGTGGATCGACTTACAAAGTATGCTCGTTTCATTCCCATCACCCATCCCTACATGGCAAAATCAATAGCCCGACTGTTTGTTGAGTACGTGATGAAGCTACATGGGGCACTTCGATCAATTGTTTCTGACCGAGACCGAATCTTTATGAGAACCTTTTGGCCCAAATTCTTCAAGCTACAATCAATGAGCTCAGCCTATCATCCACAGACAGATGGACAAACAGAGGTAACTAACTGAACTCTTGAACAATACCTAAGATGCTATATCCATCAATTTCCAAAGAAGTGGGAAGATTGTCTGCAATGGGCTGAGTACTGGTACAACACCACGTACCACGAGTTAACTAATATGACGCCATTCGAATTGGTGTATGGGCACAAACCACCCACGCTTGTAAATTATTCAAAAGGTGGTGCGGTCAACGATAAGGTCGGTCGGGAACTTGAGAAGAGAGATTTAATGTTGCAAGAATTGAAGAAAAATCTCAAAGGCTCGATTAATCGAACCAAAACCTTCGCAGATGGAAAAAGGCATGAGGAAAGTTGTACACCATGCGAGTATGTTTACTTGAAACTGCGACCGTTTAAGCAGCGCATGATAGCGCAGAGGGCAGTGACGAAGCTAAGGGTACACTACTATGGGCGTTATAAAATACTGAAGTGCATTAGCCAAGTGGCTTATTGACTAGAGCTGCCAGAGAGTTCGCAGATCCATCCAGTCATTCATGTCTCGCAGCTCAGGAGAAGTTTAGGAGAAGCTCACAAGTGGTGCGAAGAAATACCAGTGACAGCAACTGATGGGAGGGTAATAGTACGAACAAGTCGTGCGATTGAGAATCGCAAAATCAGGAAAGTAGGTCGCTATCGCTGGGAGGTACTAGTCGATTAAGAAGAGTTGCCACCAGAAGAAGCCACGTTGAAAGATCTTGATGAGATGCGCGATCAATTCCCGAATTTCGTCCTTGAGGACAAGGAAACACTTGAAGAGGACGAGAATGATGAGGAAGTGGCTAGGCAGCTGAAGATTGCCGCGAATCGCATTATCATGCACGCAAAAGGCTGGCACGGGCTACGGGCAAGATGCACACCCTTGAGTAGGATACGTGCAAGGAGCGAGAGAATGGCCAGCAAGCGGACGAGCGCAAGTGCAGATGGGAGAGCAGGCGCCAGCTGGTGCAAGCGCACGACGTGGGCGGACGACGGACGCACAAGGCGCGGGCGCGAGAGATGCGCACTGCTAGGAGGCATGCGTGGGGCGCGAGGCCTCATGCCTCGAGGCTTGCGGCATGATGGGCGAAGGCCTCGCAGGCTGTAAGGCGGCCGAATGTGAGAGCGCGATGGCGCTGGATGCGCAGCAGAAGGTCGGCGTGAGAGAGAAGGCGGCGGGACCCTAGGCAGCGCGCAATAGAGAGAGAGTTGGGTGGCTAAGGGGATTACTTGGAGTGCAAGACAAGTTCAAGATACCTAGATATTTAGTTTCCATATTGCTTTATGATATCTAGCTTAATTAGGATACTTCATATTTTATTGCTTATTTAGAGTTCTAGTTAGTTTAGGATTAGATCTAGTCGGCGCCTATATAAAGGCCATTCCCCCACGTTATTTTTCATCATCAAATTTATCAATAGAAATCTGAACTTTTGTTATTCCACTTTGCTTTAGTTTTTCACCAAAATTATATTGCAATTTTATTCATTTAGAGGGGTGCGGTTTGTGAACCTTTAGGCAACTATCGGCAATTCAAGACACTGGTTTGTTGCTTATCGGCGGATGGGACACGCGATCTTTATCACAGTGGTGCGTCAGGCGTAGCTCTCGCCTGTAGTGTTCAGCAGCGTGCTGCTAGCAGATGTGCGTAGGCGTGCGTAGCACACGCCAGTCACGCACGGCAATGTGCGCAGCCAGTCTGCGTACGCCCAGTGCCCGCAGCGCATCGCGAGCGTGAGCAGCTCTTGGCAGCCCCTAGCTGCCTCACAGCACGCGTGAACTCCGTCAGCCAGCAGTGCCCAGCGCATGCTGGCAAGTCCCAGCACATGCCAGCGTGCCCAACTGCGTGCCAGCATGCCTAGTAGGCCCTGGCCAGTGCCCAACAGCACGCCCGAGCGCCATATGTCGTCAGGGTCGCCCGACAGCGCACATGTGGCACCAGTCACACTAGTGCGCGCGAGCAGCGTCAGCCAGCGTACTCAGTTGCCTGACCGTGGTACACAACAGTGCCCGACAGTGTTTGTACGCGTCAATTCCAAAGCCAGCATGCTTGGTAGTGGCAAGTCGCGCGTCCAAGTGCCCAGTCGCCGTTGGTAGAGCCTAGCAGCACTCGATGGCCATTCCTTGCGCACACGTATTGCCAGTCGCAACCGCCAGCACTTAAGTCACATCAAGTCATGCACAGGACAGCGCCTGTCGCACCAACGCTAGCCAGTCACCACCAGTCATTTCTAGCAGCACTTGGTGGGCGCCAGTCGAGTCACTGCCGGCGCCAGCAGCGCCCAACAACTTCTAAGCCGCACCAATCCACGCGTGCGACCGCGCCAGGGCATCTGCAGGCTCTGGACTGGACCGAGCTGGTTGGCCCGAGCCAGCGGCTGACCGCCTGGCCACAGCGAGCTGGCGGTCCGGCCAGCCAGTGCTATTTGAGTCTTTCAGTATTTATTGATCCGGTTCGAGTTTAGTCCAGATTTTCAGTAAATTTTCGAGCCCAGTCAGTTAAGTATAGTAATACTTCTTAAGTTCAGATTAAAAATCTGTTAAAATAGAACTCTAGACTGTTCCAGTAAATTCATATATATTGTTAGTTTAGTCGAGCATCTTAGCAGTTATTTTAGTAAGTCTGAGCGTAGTACTTGGTATTTGTTTATTTATATATTTTTATAGTTTGAACAGTCAGCAGCCTATCAGCACTTACATTTTCAAACCAACAGTTCAAGTGGGGACTCAGACTGTGTATTACATTGAGTATAATTACAAATACCATGTTCGAGGTATGTGTATTCAGTTACCGCTTAGGGTGGTGGCCCCAGTTCCAGTTTGCCATAATTCCGTCCTAAGTTCTAGTGGGGGCTCAGATAGCCGGCAGTATTGCCTTAATAGTCTACTATAGGGTGCACATGGTCCGGCGTAGTGTTTATAGCCAACAAATTCAGTTTCAGATTATATATTGTTGATCAGTATCAGATTCAGTATCAGTTTTTGTCATGTATACTATTGATCATAAAATTGTAATTATTATTGTTGTTTACTTCAGTATGAGTTCCTACGGAGCACAGTAGCTTTTAGTGCTCACGCCCCCACTATCTTTTCTTTAAGATTGTAGGGTCAGTCTAGAGGTGTGAGCACAGCTGGTGGTTCGTGGTCATAGGTTCGGCTAGCCACCTTTTTGTGTACTTCATTGTATATAT
The DNA here is from genome assembly GCA_902706635.1 of Striga hermonthica. Lineage (NCBI taxonomy): Eukaryota > Viridiplantae > Streptophyta > Magnoliopsida > Lamiales > Orobanchaceae > Striga > Striga hermonthica. The sequence continues at coordinate 434,780 of CACSLK010015510.1, forward strand.
ATATTTTGCCACGTTTTGACTTCCGCTTACACTGCAGCTTTTTCAGACTTGCATGTTGATTATTAGATTTTAATCAGATTTATCAGTTAGGTTTTATACAGTATTACATGCTAGTTTGACTAAATATAATACGTTTCCTTCATAGTTGAACTAAAAGATAACGGGTTTTTCAGAATAAAAAGATTTTTAGTAGCATCCCGAATTATGATTTCACGAATTAACAAGTAATTTTCAGAAAAGATGTTGCGAAAGTTTGACTTTGATATTAGTAAGATAGCGGGGTGTTACAGTTGGTATCAGAGCACGTTTTTGTGTGTCAGAATACTTCAGCGAGTCAGAAAGTTTTCAGAAAACCCGACCACGCTACGCTCACGCCTCGCCGACTACCAGGTAAGTGCTAATTTAAATTTTTACTTCCAAACAAATTTCTAAGTCTATGCTCAGTAAGATGTCAGATATTCAACCCCAGTAATCAGTAAGGATGCTCAAATTAGTAATAGAGTTTTTTTCAGGATATATTCTAGTTTGTCTGATAGTTTTGTCTGATAGTTTTCTCACGTTGAATTAGCGACTCGTCAAGAAATTTTTGTGTTGTATCAATCAGTTAATATATTTTGTTGTGTTATATCTTTGTGTTTAATCAAATCGAGCATTTGACTATACATATGGCACGACGTAGAGATCAGGATCATCAGGAGATTCCACAGTCCACCGTAGTCGCCCAGTTTCGCGACTACCATCCTGAGATGTTTTCCAGTCAGGGAGATCCCTGACTCGTTGATGAATGGATCTAGAGCCTCGAGATGATATTTGAGGTCATGGATTGTGCCGATCGTTACCGCGTACTTTGTGCCCAGATTCAGATGACTGGTGATGCACGTCTTCGGTGGAATGCCTACTGGGGAATGCATCCCGGTGAGAAGGAGAACTGTACATGGGATCGATTCAAGGAGATGATGCGTGAGAAGTATTATCTTGCATATTATCAAGCTGAGATGGAGTATCAGTTCCTAGCACTTAAATAGGGAGATTGTTCAGTGGACGAGTACGAACGTGAGTTCACTCGACATGGATTCTTCGTGCCTGAGCTAGTAGATACGGAGGAGAAGAGATCGAGGTTTTTCATTGACGAACTTTTACCAGTAGTTCATCACAACATAGTTGGTCACGACGCCCAAACCTATGCTAACTCCATTACCAAGGCCCAAGAGATAGACGTGAATATCTGGATAGAGGCGAATCAGATCCAGGTACAACCAGTTGCCCAACCATCATCAGTACCACCTGCCCAACCAGTAGCTGCCCAACAGATGAGAAACAAGGGAAAGAGGAAGTGGAAAAGAGTCCAGAATGAATGGAGAAACCGCCCAAGACAACAGCCGAGTCCACCTTATGGCATATACGGACGACGTCACCGTGGAGAGTGTCTTATGGGCCAGAACATTTATTACTATTGCCGAAGGCCCGGACATGCCCGTATTAACTGCTTAGAGCGACCACAACACCAACAACAGCATCCCAGGCAACAGCCCCCGAGATAACCCCAACAACAGCATCGTGGAAGGCAGCAAGCCCGTATCTATGCCGTGAACCAAACTGAAGCAGAGCAGCACCCAGGTACTATGTCAGGGATGATTATGCTAAATGATGTTCCTGTTTTTGCTTTATTAGACACCGGAGCCACTCATACGTTCATATCACACCGATGTCTTGATGCCATTGGAGTCCGTTCTATCAGCGATGTCGATCCTCTCGAGGTGAGCTTAGCCTCGGGAAAAAAGATAGTGACCACTGCCAAAGCCGAGAGGCTAAGCCTTTCCACCGGCGGGCGTATCTTAACTACTGACTCATATGTTATCAAGATGAGGTACTATGACCTCATTCTCGGTTTGGACTGGCTAACCCGTTTTTATGCAGATATTTGTTGTCACGACCGGGAGATTACCCTTCATCTTCGGAGGATGAACAGACCATTTTCTTCGGTACCAAGACCCATACTCTACCTCACATCATTTCCATGGCGAAAGCTTGAAAGACCTTACGACAAGGAGATTGCCAAGGGTACCTAGTGAGCCTTGTCAGAGATGTAACCAAAGCACAGACACCTCACGACATTCTTATCGTTTGTGAGTTTGTAGATGTGTTTCAGATCAGCTTCCAGGAGGACCACCTAGCCGGCAAGTGGAGTTCTCTATTGATCTCACACCAGAAGCCAGACCATTATCCAAGGCTCAGTACAGAATGGCACCCAAAGAATTACAAAAGTTAAAGACTCAAATCTAGGAGTTACTAAAACTCGGTTTTATTCGACCAAGTGTTTCACCATGGGGAGCACCCGTTCTATTCATTAAGAAGAAGGACGGTTCTATGCAAATGTGTATAGATTACCGAGATGTCAACCGGTTGACAGTGAAAAACAAATATCTGCTTCCCATGATTGACGACTTGTTCGCCCAACTGAGGGGAGCCTGTGTATTTTCTAAGATTGATTTATGTTCAGGTTACCACCAGTTAAAGATCAAGGAGTCAAATATTTCCAAGACAACTTTCTGAACCAGATACGATTATTACGAGTTTGTGGTTATGCTGTTTGGTCTCACTAATGCCCCATCGGTGTTCATGAACCGTGTATTCCACCCATACCTAGATCAATTTGTTATTATGTTTATTGATGACATTTTGATTTATTCTAGAAGCCAGAAGGAGCATGAAGAGCATCTGAGGGTTGTTCTTAAGACCCTTAGACGAGAAAAATTGTACGCTAAATTCTCTAAATGTGAATTTTGGCTACAGCGAGTGGCTTTTCTTGGCCACATTATTACTCAGGCAGGTATTGAGGTAGATCCAGCAAAGATTGCTGCAGTTCAGAATTTGTCAGCGCCAAAGAATCCGTCCGAGGTCCGTAGTTTGCTCTGCTTAGTAGGCTATTATCGCAGGTTTATCGAGGGATTTTCGAAGATCGCCCTCTCATTTTCCCAATTAACGAAGAAGTCTACGAACTTCAAGTGGATAGATCATTGTGAGTCAAGCTTTCAAGAGCTAAAAAGGGCTTCCGACAGCACCAGTGCTGACTATTCCAGATCCTTCTCGAAGTTTCACCATCTATAGTGATTCTTCGAGATAGGGTTTGAGGTGTGTACTTATGGAAGATGGCTAGGTTGTAGCGTATTCTTCACGCCAGTTAAAGTTGCACGAGCAGAACTACCCTACGCACGACTTGGAGTTAGCTGCAGTGGTACACGCACTTAAGATTTGGTGGAATTATTTGTATGGAGGTCGATGTGAGATTTATACTAATCACAAGAGTCTGCAGCATATTTTCACTCACAAATAGCTCAACATGCATCTGCGACGTTGGTTAGAGCTTGTTAAATATTACGATTGCACGATTCAGTATCATCCAGGGAAGGCAAATATTGTAGCTGATGCCCTAAGTCGAAAGGTGAAGGCCGAAGGGTGAATTGACTTGTTCTATCACTCAGCAAGACTATCTTATCCGAGAGTTTTCCCTTATGCAGATTCAGGTTGTCGAGTCACTTTCTGCAGATATCACAGGGAGTATCAGTTCTATTAAGATCCTACCCACATTGAGAGATAGAATCTGGCGGGAGCAGGCTTTTGATTAGTTTGTCCGTGCTATCGAAGCCAAGTTCACGCCGGAGGCATTGAGGGTTTTACCGAGGCACAGATGGATCCATGGAGTTCAGAGGCAGGATTGTGGCACTGAAAGTCGAAGATTTACGGAAGGAGATATTGACAGAAGCACACACTGCGCCTTATTGAGCTCACCCGGGCAGCACAAAAATGTACCACGACTTGAAAAGGTCGTTGTGATGGCGAGGAATAAAGAATGACATAGCCAACTTCGTGAAGAAGTGTTTGGTCTGTCAACAAGTCAAGGCCGACCACAAGAATCCGTTGGGTCTTCTACAACCACTTGAGATTCCAAAGTCGAAGTGGGAGGAAGTCACGATGGATTTCGTTACAGGACTTCCCAGGTCATCAGAGCATCACGACGCGATTTGGGTAGTAGTGGACAGATTGACGAAAGTAGCATATTTCTTACCTGTGATGATGACTATGTCAATGGAGAAGTTGGCCGAGATTTATACCCGTGGGATCATTCGACTCCACGGAGTGCCTGTTACTATTGTGTCAGACCGAGATCCCAGATTTACTAGTATATTTTGGGAGATTTTACATGAGGCAATGGGCACGCAATTACAGTTCAGTTCGGCTTACCATCCAGAGACAGACGGTCAATTAGAGAAGACCATACAGACGCTCGAAGATATGCTCTGAGGTTTGGTTCTAGACAGAGGTGCCAAGTGGGAGTTGATTTTGCCGTTAGTCGTGTTTGCCTATAACAACAGTTATCAGGCATCAATTCAGATGGCTCCTTATGAAGCACTTTACGGTCACAAATGCCGTTCACCCCTTTACTGGCACAATGTCGGTAAACATCCAGTACTCGGTCCAAAGATGATCGACGAGACAGCTGAGTAGGAATAGTTCATTAGACAAAGGCTTTAGACAACTCAGAATAGCCAGAAGTCATCAGCCGATAAACACAAACGAGATATTCAGTTCTAGATTGGAGAACGTGCATTTCTGAGTGTTCGACCATTCTGAGGGAACGTTCTATTCGGGAAGAGAGGAAAGTTACATCTCGTTTCATCAGCTTGTTCAAAGTTCTTGAGCGAGTGGGCAAAGTAGCCTATCGATTAGCTTTGCCTCCCCAGTTATCCAATGTGCATAATGTTTTTCATGTATCTATGTTACAGAAATTTGTGTGCGATCCAGATCATATTTTTCAGCATAATGAGATTCAGATTCAGCCAGACTTATCGTACGAGGAACAACCTGTAGCAGTATTGGACTGTAAGATTCTTCAGCTCAGGAAACAAGACATTCCCCTCGTACGTATCGAATGGAATCGCCATGGTGAATCTGATGCCACTTGGGAGCGCGAAGCTGACATTAGAGCTCGATTTCCTGATTTTGAATTTTGACGTACACAACTTTTCTTGTATTTTGTATATATGTTCAGTTTAGTATTTTCGAGGACGAAAATATTTTTTGGATGGTAGATTGTAATAGTCTAGTTTATTAATAATAACGTGATGTGTTTAGTTCCCAAGTCGAGCAAATTTTTGTTATTGGTTAATATGCTCATTTTAGCTTTCAAGCCAATAAGTTCGACTTTAGGTCGAAAATCTATTCGATTTAACCTATTTTCAATAACAAAATTAGTTTCGATATTTAGTTCCCGATACATTTATTTTATAAACAGATATTTTTAGTCGGAATTAATTATTCGAAATCGAGAATATTCGAATTAATTTTCGAAGTCAAGTTTCAACCGAAGTTACGTAAATTCGGTTTAAGTCATGGTGCTTAATCTTAAGTCAAAGTATATCCAGCCCTAAGTCATACGCACGCACTTTGCATTGCCGTGCGCATGCACGTCCGTCGACCACAGCATTACCGTGAGTAATGCTCACTACCGTGCGTATGTGCGCCACTCATGGGCCACCGTCCATCATTAGCTTATGTATATATAAGTTCCAAGAGTAAGTTTTATTAATTCATGCTTAAGCCCTAAGTAATTTCCGAGAGTAGATTGAGAATGGGATAAGAAAATATGAAAGTTGCAAGGGGTATTCACCTACTAGCTTAGCTAGATGGCTTTGTAGTAGCACGTCTAAGTGATGACTAGGTTCTTTAAGGTGCCACCTAAGGAAGTGACTAGGCATGTTTTGCCACCAAACTCCATCTTAATGCCAAGTGTATTATTAGTTCCTATCTTGAATTTAGTTATCCGCCAAAAGAGCTTATATAGAGCCTTATGTTTGAGTTCAAGAGAGTTATTTCACTTAAAGCCGAGAGAAAAGGAAGCCTAAGTCGAGAGAGAAAGAAATAATTGAGAGCATAGAGTGAGAAGTGGAGAAGTTAGCTTGTGCACTAGCCATTGACGAGGGTAGCACGCACACTACCGAGTGGACGGGAGCGAGCGCATGAAGCTTAGCACCATTTCACGAGCAATCGAAGGAGAAAAATTATAAAAACCCTCTTTTAGTATTAATGTGATCATATTAGGGAGATCATATAGAAAATGTACGCTTAAGATCATGTATAGCGTCATGTTACTCTCGGAAGTGCCACGAAGGCCTTCCCGAGCCATTTCAATTTCTAGCCAAGAACTCCCGAGCATATTATGCATTTTCGGTCATTATATGTCATATTATGTTGATTCATGTAGCCATTTCTAAAAAAAGTCGCCAAACAGTCGGCGAGGTGCCGGTGGTAGCGCCTGCCCGCACATGTCGTGCGCAGTGCGCGCCCGACAGCAGCGTAGGGCATGAGGGTAGCTTGCGTATGCCTAGTGGCCCGCCCGCAGCGTTCAGCAGCGTGCCGCTAGTGGATGTGCGTAAGCGTGCGTAGCGCACGCTAGTCACGCACGGCAGCATGCGCAGCCAGTCTGCGTACGCCCAGCGCCCGCAGCGCATCGCGAGCATGAGCAGCACGCGTGAACACCGTCAGCCAGCAGTGCCCAGCGCATGCCAGCTCACCCAACCGCGCGCCAGCATGCCTAGTAGGCCACGGCCAGTGCCCAACAGCACGCCCGAGCGTCGTGTGTCGTCAAGGTCGCCCTACAGCGCCTATGTGGCACAGTCGCACTAGTGCGCGCGAGCAACGTCATCCAGCGTACTCAGCTGCCTCACCGTGGTACACAACAGCGCCCGACAGTGCATGTATGGATCAGTGCCAATGCCAACATGCCCGACAGTGGCCAGTCGCACATCCAAGTGCCTGGTCGTCGTCGGCAGTGCTCAGAAGCACTCGATGGCCATTCCTCGCGCATGTGCTGTGCCAGTCACAACTGCCTGTGCCTAGGTCGCGTCTAGTCGTGCACATTCAAGTGCCTGTCGCACCCAACGCTAGCCAGTCACCACCAGCCGTGCCTAGCAGCACTTGGTGGGTGCTAGTCAAGTCACTGTCGGCGCCTGCAGCGCCCGGCAGCGCCAGTTCGCACGTGCGACCGCGCCAGAGAACCATGATGAAGATCGCGTGTCCCGACTACCGATAAGCCGCTAGCCCGTGCCTTGAATCATCGATAGGTGTTCTTCGAGCCACAACAACGCCTCTTGGAACGAATAAAATTGCATTAGAATTTTGGTGAAAAACTAAAGCAAAGTGGAAGAACAAATGTTCAAATTTCTATTGATAAATTTGATGATAAAAATAAAATAGGGGAATGGCCTTTATATAGGCACCAACTAGATCTAGTCCTATTCTAACTATAACTTTAATAAAGTAATAAAATATTAAGTAACCTAAACAATCTAGATATCATGTAGGTAGAAGGAAACTAAATTACTTGGATTGCACTCCAAGGAACTCTCACTCTCTTATTCTCTCTCTCTCTTAGCTGCCTCACGCCACAGCCCTACTCCAACCGCCTTTCGCCTTGCCCTAGTGCTCGAGGACTAGGGTGGCGCCTCTGTCGCGTGTGCGCTGTCGCCCAGCGTGTCGCGCATGCCAGTGCTACTCGCGCCTGTCTCGCGTGCATGGCGCTCTTGCTCGGTATGCCCATGCCAGTGCTACTCGCGTCTTATCGCGCGCGCTTCTTATCGCTGCCGCATCCTTTGCGTCCTTGCTTGCTATGCCCGTCACTTGCACGCCTAGCACACCTATGCCAGCGGTCGCCCGATCGCCCACCTCGCGCGCCACTTGCATGTGAGCATCTTCGCCCATTGGCTGGCTACTTCTGTGAGCCTCGCACGTACACCACTCGAGAGTGTGAACCTCAGCCATCTCTCGTGCCAATCTTTTGCACGTATGGTAGGCACGACTTGCGGCGTTCTTGAGCTGCCCAGCCACTTTTGCATCATTCCCATCCCCTTCAAGTGTTTCCTTGTTCTGAAGGACGAAATTCAGGAACTAATCGCGCATCTCATCAAGATCCCCACGTGGCTTCTTCTGGTAGCAACTCTTCCCAAATGATTAGTACCTCCCAATGATAGTGTTCTGCTTTCTTGATTTTTTGATACTCAATCGTACGACTTGGTCGTACTATTACCCTCCCATCAGTCGCAGTCACCGGTAATTCTTCGCACTACTTGTGCGCTTCTCCTAGACTTCTCTTGCGCTACGAGACATGAATGACTTGATGGATCTGCAAACTCTCCGGTAGCTCTAGGTGATAAGCCACTTGGCCAATGCGCTTCAGAATCTGATAAGGCCCATAGTAGCGTACCAATAGCTTAGTGGCCGCCCTTTGTGCTGTCGTGTGCTGCCTGAGTGGCCTTAGCTTCAAGTAGACAAACTTGACTGGCGCAAAATTCTCCTCCCGTTCTTTCCCATCTGTGAAGGCTTTTGTGCGGTTGATCAATCCTTCGAGGTTTTTCTTCAACTTTCACAACATCAAATCACTCTCCTCAAGTTCTCTACCGACCTTATCATTGACCGCACCACATTCTGAATAATTGAGGAGCATTGGTGGTTTGCACCCATACACCAATTTGAATGGCGTCGTCTTAGTTGAATCGTGATACGTGGTGTTGTACCAATACTCAGCCCATGGCAAAAAATTCTCCCACCTTTTCAGAAATTGATGGACATAGCACCTTAATTATTGCTCAAGGGTTTGGTTAGTTACCTCAGTTTGTCCATCGGTCTGTGAGTGATATGCTGAGCTCATCAACAACTTGGTCCCTTACAGCTTGATGAATTCGGACCAAAAGCTGCTCATAAAGATTTGGTCTCAGTCCGAAACAATGGATCACAGTGCCCCATGCAGCTTCATCACATACTCATCGAATAGCCTGGCTATCAATTTCGTTGTATATGGATGGGTGATGTGTATGAAATGAGCGTACTTCGTAAGTCGATCTACCACGACCATAACACCATTTAATCCATTAGAACTTGGCAACCCTTTAATGATTTCCATAGTAATGTCTTCCCAAATTGCCTCGGGTACTGGTAGTGGTTGCAGCAACCCACTTGGTCGTCGCGAATCAGCCTTAGTGCGTTGGCACTCGTCGCATCGTGCGATATAATATCGAACTGTACCTTGCTGCCTTGGCCAAAGAAGATATTGGCTATTCTCATCCAGGTGCAATAGATCCCCAAGTGGCCTCCAACTTTTGAATCGTGGAAGTGTTGCATGATATTTTCTCGCAACTGCCCACTTTCTGAAATAAATACTCGGCCTCGATGAAGTAGAAGGTCGTTGTGTAGCTCATAATCAGCGACAGAGTCCTCTGTCTCGATATTTTGTCGCAACTTCTTGCAGTGAGAATCTTCTTCTTGTGCCTTCCAAACTTCCTCCCAAGCAGCCCATCTTGTTCCGGTGATAGCATCGAGCTCAGCTACATCTGTCCGTCAGGATAATGCGTCGGCCACGGCATTCTGTCATCCTGGCTGGTAGAGTATCTCGAAGTCAAAACCCATGAGCTTCGAGACAAACTTCTGCTGCTCAAATGTCACAATCCTACGCTCGAGTAGATGCTTTAGCGGCTGCTGGTCGGTCACAATCCGAAAACGTCGCCCCAATAGATAGGGCCTCCAGCACGTCACAGCCTCGACAACTGCTAGCATCTCCTTCACGTACACAGATAACCCCAGTCAAGTTGTGCCCAGTGCCTTGCTATGATAGGCTAATGGTCGTCCTTCCTGCACTAGCACAGCTCCTATTTCTATGTCATTTGCATCTGTGTGTACCTCGAACAAAACATCAAACCTTGGCATGGCGAGTACTGGCGTAGTGGTCATTGTGCCCTCCAGCTTCTCAAATGTTGCCTCGCTAGCCTCGGTCCACTTGAACCCGCCTTTCTTGGTCATCTCAGTTAATGGTTTGGCGATAGTTTCGTAGTCCTTCACAAACTTTAGGTAGTAGCCAGTGAGCCCTAGGAATCCCCTTAACTGCGTGAGACTCATAGGCTTAGGCCAGTCGACCATAGCCTCTATCTTCCGTGGATCAACCTTCACGCCATTATGAGAAATAAAGTGTCATAGCTACTTGACCATCTCTTGCCCGAACGAACACTTTGAAGGCATATTGTGGAATGAGTTAGCCTCTAAGATTTGGAGTACCACTTTCAGATGCTTCAGACGATCTGACCAAGACTTTGAATAAACTAGAATATCATCAATCAAGACTAGGACAAACTTACGTAGATGCTCCCTGAAGATGGAACTCATAGCAAACTGGAAAGTAGATGGGGCATTGCACATCCCAAATGGCATCACCAAATACTCGCAGTGTCCTTGATGCATACGAAAAGTTGTCTTTGGAATGTCGGGTTTGTGGAGTTGGATTTGATGATAGCCGGCTCTCAGGTCGAGCTTTGAGAAGTAGCATGATCCCGCCAATTCATCGAGCATATCGTCGACACTAGGAATGGGAAACCGATCCTTGATAGTCGCGATATTCAGTGCCCGATAATCGGTACAAAACCTCTACGTGCCATCCTTCTTCTTAGCTAATAGGACTGGTGATCAAAATGGACTCGAGCTATGCTGAATTAACCCTGTAACACTCCGTA
>CACSLK010015510.1:491241-506337 GCA_902706635.1 Striga hermonthica
GTGAGCCCGATTTCGCTTCCAAGCGCCTCCGCTGAGTGGCCGTCGACGTCAGCACCTGGTCGCTTCTCGTTTCTCTGTTCAACACCCGGTCGCACTCCGTCAACCATTCGTTTAGTAACCGTCGTGTTTCTTGGGCTGTCGTCTCGTCCGTTTTCGGTACTTGATGGCTTTATCCCGCACGCATTAATTGCTTATGTGTTTACGTGTGTAATAATGTGTGTTACATGCTGAACGTGTGCTTTATTGGTTGATTACGTACCTTGGATGTATTATCGAGTCTTATATTGTGTTTATATATGAGTTGGATGTCAAAGTGATTGCCGTCACTTTGCTTAATTGTCGAACTGAGGTATATGTGGTGTTTCTCGTGGAAATCCTGGAGTTATAGGTACTTGGAGTTGTCCTTGAGTTACTTTGGTTTGAGGTCGTTTCGATGTGTATATGCTGAGTTATGAATTTTCTAAATCGAGTATGCTGCTGAATCGTAATTAATTCATTGTAAATCGTGTGATTGTCCGAATGCCATGAAATTTTATATATGATGTCCTGTGATGATTTTGTAAGTTGTGTAAAAGTTTCAAGTCAAAACTCCATCTGTAGCTATTTTAATTAATTGAATCGGTTTCTGGTCAGAATTTTATAAAATTCATTTAAAATCGTACACTAAGTTTTTTGAGCTGAAACTTTGAGGAGTATTGTATTTTGTGATAATATATATTGTGTCAAATGGTTGGATTAATATTCGAAGTGTAACTATATGAACTATTAATGTTGGGTTTTGACACTGTTTTTGCATAAATTATTTAAAAATACTCCCAGATGAATTTAGGGCGAAAACTTGGTGAGATTATGTGTTTTTGTATGCCTTGTGATGTGGTAAAGTTTCAGGTTGATTGGTTGAGTCTAACTCCAAATTTTGAATTTGTTAATTTTGGAGTCTTAATGCTCGGTTATCCGTTGTTTAGGTTCGGATTGGATTTTATTGATGTTGGCATGATTTATGTGTTTTACCTGAAGTATATGAGTTGTGTTGAGGTCTAGTAGTCGCTTTAAAGTACTTAACTCGGTCAAAGAATCCACGAGTCACTTAGTCGATATGATTTCGACTAAGTATATGTGTTTTGTGTGTTATCTTGGTTTGGATAGTCAGTTGATAGGCTATTATAATTGTTGTAGGTTCATCAAGCTGAACTTTTGCCATTGTTCCTTCAACCTTGTGTTTGGCTATATCTCAGTATCCAGGTGGGTTGTATTTGTAAAATTTACTATGCCTTAAATGTTATTACTGTTTTAATTGTGGTATGATCAAAGTATGCATGTGGAACATGTAGCCTTCGATGCGAGCTGTAACGGCTGTTGAACGGTTATCCTCGTAACTATAGAACGACCCCGATGGGGTAATCTCCTCTTTGTCCTTGCAAAGGACACGTCGCTTGAGACTAGGGCTGTGCTCGGTCAGCGATAAGTACCCCGATGTAAGTCCGATGGCTAGGCCGGGCCTTTGGGGGAGACTCCTACTGGATGGACACTCGTTGTAAGACCAGAAGGCCGAGGGCCGTGGCTTTCGATATATAGTCGGTAGTAGCCTATTGATATGGGTGTGCACATGAGAACGAACTTGGGATAGGAGGTTGGAATAACTAATTATTTACGTATACATGCTGAGACCATACTTTCGATTACTGATCATTGTTTATTATTGAGACTAACATTTATTGCATAGTAGTGAGCACTACAGTTCACCGTGCTCACTCCCACCTGCTCTTCATGGATGCAGGTTAAGCAGGTGTTGGCTGACGAGACAGAGACGAGTGGTGTTGGTCTTTGACTGACTTCATTTAGTTTATTATGCATGCTAGTAGACTTGGGTTTATTTATGCTTATTTATGACTTGGGAACTTTGGTATTTATGATTTATGACTTTGGAATTTTGGTAACTTTGAATTGGGAGATGTTCCCTTATGAACAATTTAGATGAAACTGAGATTTATGAAATCAATGGATTTATGATTTATGATTTATGCAAGTGTGATTTATGTTACTATGTGATTTAGTTCGAGTAGCGCCACTGATTTATGAAAAGAAATCTGAAAAAAAAAAATCTAAGTTGACTTTTTGAAAAGCCATGGACTTCCGTAAAATAAAAGTGGGGCGTTACAGCCACGGTCACTGATGCAGGGGCGTGCTTGGACCACGGCTAACGAAACGGCGCGTAGACGGCAAGTCGGATGGACTCGGTGCACGGGCACGAACTCGAGGGTTTGACTTGGACTCGATGCACGGGCACGCACTCGGCGGTTCGGCTCCAACGGTCGGACGAGAGACGATCACGGCACGAGACGAAGATACGCATTACAATTTGACGATAGGACGACTAATAATTATTCAGGCGGTACTAGGGTTCAGTCATTTAAAATCGGATCCAGAAATATACTCGGTTATCAGAACCGGATAAAACAAAGGTTTTGATTTCTCAAAAATCCTAACTCATTTAAGGTTGATATATAATATATATATATTCTATGTGATTATAATGATTTTAAAATCAACAACTGCAGCTAAAATCGCAACCGGACTAAAATTCCATTTTCATCGCATTAACGTCTAAAGTCCCGATTTTTAAATCTAAGTCAAACGACATCCAAAATTCACGAAAATCGATACATAACATCCTCAATATATGTATAAGGTCCACGGTCAACATCTCAAGTCTAAGGTCAACCCCTAGACTAGTCAACTAAAAATTGCTACGACCGGTCAACGCTTTTGGCTGGCTCGTTTTCCTATCAGACGACATCCAAAAAATCTCAAATCTAAGCCTCAAAACGACGTAACGAATTATATAGTATTTATTTTGGTATTTTATCACATATATTTCAATAGGTCCCGAAAAACGGCTTTAAGCTCGTATGTCCCTTTTTTCCAAAACCGCTCAAATAATCCAATTTATACTTTTATATCATTTAAAATATTAGGTCTAAGCCACCGGAGTCGGGTTTAGACTATTTTACTCTAAAACGGCATGGATCCGAATAAACGAGAGGTAGATCGAGCTAGAAGAAGGTCAACGAAACAAATCGGACCGGGGCTACGAGTATGGGTCGCGAATCTGAGTGCTGAGGGGCTGGAAATAGGCCAAAACTGCTGCTGTCACGGGTCTTGGTCGCGATGGACGCGCGTGAACTGTAGCTGCAGGGTCGGTGGCATGAAATCGCCAGAAAAACGATTGGCTGGCTCGAAGCTTGCTGGTGAAGATCCAAGCTTGATGTGGTGGAGCTGCTGGTCGCGGATGTGAGCGGGTTGAGCTAGAATCGAGCTGGAAACATAGCTGAGGAGAAGCCGTGGTCGGGAGTCGCACGAACCGAGATGGGTTGAGGAGTTGAGGCCGTGGCAGCGCGGCTGTGACGAGAGCTTGTGCTTGGACTGAGGAGCTGGAAAAATGACAACATGGAAGAGGTGCTGCTGGTGGGCTCGAGCTCGCGTTGAGGGGAGGAGCGTGGCAGAGCTGAGAAGAGAAGGACGCCAGAAAAATGAAGCTGGTGGCAGAGCTACGGGCCTGGTGCGGTGGTGTTCGCGGTTTGAGCTTGTGAGCTCGAACAGAAGCTTGACGCACACGTGAACGGGCTGGGAAGGAGATGAAATAGTCGAACGAGTTGTTGTGCGTGTTGCTCGGGTAATTTGCCGGCGGGACCGAGCTCGGGCTGCGGAGGAGCTGCGGGTTCACCGGAAAAGAGAGGAACTCGCCGAAAAAAGAGAGGGGTAGCCGGAAATAGGAAGGTGATGAAGCTTAAGCCATGGTCTTGGTGAAGATGATAAAGTTTTTTGGTGTTCTTGCTTGAGCTTTAATGGAGGATAGAGTAGATCTTCAAATGGAAGAAGATGAATAGTAAAAAGTGGCTAGGGTTTTGTGTCTTGATGTTGGGGAAATGGGAACATCTATTTATAGATGAAACAAGTGAGCTTAAGATTTTCTCTTGTTGGGCCAAGAACCGGGCTTGATATCTCTACATAATCGGGCTAAGATATTGGGCTCGATTTTTAACGACTTGGGCTCGGATATTTCATTGCTAAAATACTACTTGGGCTTGAATATAAATTCAACTTGGGCCGAATAATTACTAGACTTGACTTAGGAATATTATTGGCTGGAATTAAAAATATAACGGCTAATAATAATAATATCGAATTGGGTCGAAAATTAATATTGGGCCCAGAATTAAAATACGACGAGGGCTCGATATTTAAAATATCGCTGGGTCTTGAAAATTAATTCGACTATTCGAATTCAAATGGGCCGGCTAAAATATAACTGGGATCCGCTCAAAATCCATTGGGCTCGAATAATTAAATTATTCGGCTTCGGTTTGCTTAAATAAAATTTCCAACTTTAATAATTAAAATCGGATGAATTCTTCATGGCTTAGACTTTAATATCAATTATTTAATTTAATGCAAATACATATAATAAATGCATCAAATTTAAAAACTTAATATTTATGGAAATATAGTCGAGCTCCATAAATAGTAAATAAAAATCTGGGCGTTACAATCTATCCTCCTTAAAATATTTCCGTCCTCGGAAATGCTAAAACTAAACATAAGTCCGAATCGACTAGAAGCTAGGAACATAAGTCCGACTCGACTAGAAGCTAGGAATCGAAAAGTAAATATTACTAGTCCAAACTGAAACTCTGGGTAACGAGCGCAAATCTCATCCTTTCGCTCCCAAGTAGCCTCGGCCTTGCCGTGGCGGCTCTAGCGAACTCGCACTAGTGATACATCACTGATCATCAGTCGTTGGACCTTTTGGTCCAAAATTGCTATCAACGGCTTCTCATAAGTCAGGTTCTGCCTGACCTCGAGCTTGCTGAAATTCAACACATGCCCTAGATAATGCATGTGATTTCTCACATCGGCACGTGAAAGACGTTGCACACAACCGAAAACTCTGGTGGCAATGCCAAACGATATACTACCTCACCCACTCGTTCGAGAATCTTGAACGAGTCTAGGATGTGGGGATCTCGGTCTGACACTATGGTCTCGACTACTCCGTGGATTCAAGAAAAAATCCCACGT
This sequence comes from Striga hermonthica, assembly GCA_902706635.1. Taxonomy (NCBI): domain Eukaryota; kingdom Viridiplantae; phylum Streptophyta; class Magnoliopsida; order Lamiales; family Orobanchaceae; genus Striga; species Striga hermonthica. The sequence goes on from CACSLK010015510.1 coordinate 496,321, forward strand.
ATGTAGATACTAGCAAACTGCTCCATGGTCATCATCATCCTCACGGGCAAGCGCGGGCCGACTTCGCCAGTCGTCCACAACTACCCAAACTACATCGAGTTGCTCCTTTGATTTGGGTAGTCCCGTAACGAAATCCATAGTAACGTGCTCCCACTTTCACAAGGATCTTTAGTGGTTGCACGAAACTAGGTGGAACTTGTGCTCGACATTCACCTGCTGGCAAACCAAGCACCTTCCACACCTTAAGAAATGATAAACTAAGGTATATGTCAAAAACTTAGGCCATATACAAAGCAAACTCAAGTCTAAGATTTCCAACTCTGAATTTTATCTTCCTTCTGCTCTGCCATGGCAACTCTGGTATCAAGCCCCCAGGTAAATTCGGACAAGCGACTCTTATTTCAAGCCTCCATAATTTACCCGACCTTATGGCTGTTATACACCGTTAACCCAAGTTTAAGAACTGGGGTCTCTATCCAGATACTACTATAGGGCGGTACCGTCATCGGCCGGTCTCGCTGGTACTCGATCATCTCAGAGACTCGCTAAAATCTCACTATGTGCCTTAGATAAAATCCAAGACAAAACTTTAGAAACTATACTTGGGAACTTCAAAAGAAGCTCATCTATATTCTTAGCATCATCGCCCTAGCTATGGCAACACTCCTGGACTCAGAGAGACCTACTTTTGTCTCCCAAACTAGCGCCTTCTGCCATAAATTGGTCGAAGGCACCCTCTCACGGGTCAGCTCGGACCAACGTGAGGTTTATCTAAGGTTTGCACGTGTTCGAGTTCGAGCGCATCTTCTCGAATTCGAGAAGTGGGAAAAAAAATCGCCCAACATTTCCCGAGAATTTCAGCGACAAAGCCTCAACAGTTAGGCTTAGCTCGCCGTCTCGGCTCTATGTTGAAAATGACTAGGGTAACTAAATTGTTGCTCATCTGCGGCTGTGACCCTCGGGGTCACCTCGCAGTCACACTGATCTGGAGGTCTTTCTGCGGCTAGCATGTACACGACTTTCGTCGGTTCAGGGTTGCCTTAGTCTTAGCATCGATCGCTGATCTATTCTCTATTATCTGTCGGTCTACTATTGACCGGGAATCTTTCTCTCGCTATTTCTTTCTTGTACGTCAGCGATCCACGCTTGTCCGTACTAAATCGTACGATGTCATATCAATCGACATTTATCAACTACCTCGCAAATTGCTCTTTCGAGTGGATTTGTCATTCAGAACGCAATCTTTCGAGTGTTCTAATCGTTCATCGATCTGTAATATTGATAAGGACAACTAGCAATTGCAGTTCGACTTGCTGTGACCTGGCTCCTGACGATGCGTACGTTGCACACGGTATGTTGCATGCGGCTTGCCCACTACCTGGGGCCCACGGGCGCGGAACACCTGCATACTATACCTGCGTGCGATGTACCTGCGACGTCAGTGTCGCCTGCAGTCATAAACACAGTCGTATCCACGTCTTATGTTAGTGGCTTCACTGTACTGCGGCGGTGAGATAAATCGGCGCTCTACGAATCAAATCTAACTTCTTCCAAATACAAATCGAGGGTCTCATTACTTATATGGGTAAATTTTACCCCAGGATACTTAAATTTTCAATGTTGAGGCTTTTCTGGTCTTCCTTCCCTCAACGTCTAATGTAAAGATAGTGATGTCTTACACCACTAGTACTTAGAGATGACTTCATCACCTCAACTTTCTCGTGCTTTTTTGATCTTGAGGCTTTGGGATCCTCAACTTCTCATAGAGGATGTCCGAGCTTCTAGTTCAATCTTGGAACTTATTGTCTTTCTGCATAGATCGACAACTTTTTGACTCTCAAAGGTGAGTACTTAATCTCTTCCTTTAGTCTACATAACTTTTGGTAATTGGTTCACATCTTCTTTCTTCACGTACCATCGGGCGCACCCTAGGGTGACGCTCTTGGTCCAACAATTCACAATTCGAATCTGGGTCTTCAGTTCTTGCAGCTCCTTGACGTCTAGGTCTTAGTTCTTGCAGCTTCTTGGCATCTGGGTCTTTAGTTCTTGTAGATTCTTGGCGCTTGGGTCTTTAGCTCTTGCAGCTTCTTGGAGTCTCTCGGTTTGGTGCTTTTGACGCTAGTCCTACTACAGGACCAGGTCAATCGAATTGTATTTGTCGGTCTGGTGGTCTTCTCGGCAATATTTTGAAAATACGTACGCGTGATTTCAAACAATGGTAATTCTTGGGACGTTGTCAGTGAAGTGTTCTCTCATTTCATGGCTTCTAGAATTCTCCCTATCGGCATATCGTCCATTTTCTCCCAACTTCAAAATCGAGAGTTGTAGCATTTGGCACATGTATGCGAAATTATAAGTCATCTTCTTCTTAAACATGATATCTCAACTTCCACTCGGCTTTCATTAAATTCTCTGCGATCTGTTGTATGAGTATTCTCACACTATTAGAACTCCTTTGGGTGATGGCTCCCTTTCAAGATGAATGAGTAAGTCGTCTCGATGACAAAACATGGCTCACCGTGCGATTTGTCGCTCTAATTTCCTTTAAATTGGGTCTCAGATTCCTCTAACTACTAAAGAACACCTCATATGAGAACATGTCTACTATGTTCAGCTTCAAGCCTCCATGGTTCCTCCCGGACTTAGCTTTTATTTCAAGCCTCCAGGACTTATCCGGATCTATGACTCTTATACACTGAAAATCTATTACTTATAATACCAGGCTCAAGTGAGGTAACCTCTAGAGTTAAAACTTAACTAAGAGCTCACATAGTTCAAGCAATGGAAAGTCCACTGTTTTACCTATGTGTTGCAATCTATCGGCTTGATAATATAACTTCCGCAAGTGTCGAATTATAGCAATAGCTCACTCCTTGCGGTCTTTATATTATGAAATGCAATGAAAATTTCGATCTCAACTTGGAATTTTAACGGAGTTTTAAAAATATGCAAAAATTCCCGCAACAAAAGTGTCGCGAGTTCACGGAATAGAGATAATTAACTACACGCATCTTCTTGAGTCTTCTAGACTTCTGCTTCCACTGGTGATAGCCTAGGCGTTTGGCACTTCCTCCTCTTTCTTGATCGTGGTCGGCTATTGCTGGTTGGGTCCTGCCATTTATGGCAAAATTTACTGAAATGTAGAACTTACTCAGTCTTAATTCTAAGGTTTGAAATCGATCTTATGGCGCTAATATATCGCCACAGTTATCCTCGATACGTAGAAAAAGGTACTTGCCCATAACATAATTGAGGTTGTTTCTAGAGTTATATTCCGCTCCGTCCTTAGAAAAGTCAATTGTAGAGCGTACAAATAACTGACCGTGCTGAAATACTGACTAAAACAGTATAGCCAATTAATAATTAGCTACACCATACTTTAATAATTTATCAAATTCCGAAAACACCTAGCTTGGCTAGAGTTCTGGTTACACTAAAATCTTCTAAGTTCTGACTAGAGTTCTAACTAGAATTCTCAAATCTTAATCGAAGGATAGATCGTACGCCCCTGAAATAATCTAACTATAATTGAATAAGCATTCGCAAATAATAAAAGTTGTACAGGTGACGTACCTCGGAGTCGGCGTGGCGTGAGCGTGATGTGGTCATATCTCACTGAAATTTCAGTATACAGAACCAATAAGTGGCTCTGATACCAACTGTAACACCCCGCCTAAACTTACTAAAATCAGAGTAAATTTTTCGCGCTATAAATGGAATGCAATTATTTAATTTTTGAAAACTCATATTAATTTTTTCGCAAAATAATTTTACTTTAATCTGCGGGATGCTACTCAACTTAAATCTGATATCTTTAATCTTTATCTCTTTAATCTGCTAGGAATGCAACCGAGTATAATTCATTACTCTAATAAAGCGCCATGAACATCTCAGGATTTAAGCATGCATAGTCAGAAATTCTGAAAGACTGAAATACTAGTCTGAAATCCTGAAATACTGGTTTGGAATCCTAAAATATTTATTTCTAATCTGAAATTCTAAAATAGTAATTTGAAATTCTGGACTGCTGAAATGCTAATCTGAATATTAGTCTGAAATTCTAAAATACTGAAATAATAATCTAAAGTTCTGAAATACAGTTCTAGAGTGCGGAAGCAAATATAGGTTCAAACATCAAGGGCATGCAAGCAATAAAGAAAACATAACTAAGGGATAAATAAATCAAACAATACAAAATATAACATAACACAAATATCCTGACTGATGACCACCACCACTTCCAGCTCACGCTCCACGCGTGACTCCATCACCTGAAAAAAAAGGTAGTGGGGAGGCGTGAGTACAAATGAATCAACGGTGCTCCACCAGGACCAGCACTGAACACTCAGCACACTTAATAATCCATCATGAAATTAGCATATATATAAATAAACTGGAATAACTGTGGGACTAACGGTAAACCGGTACTCATGTGCACACTCTGGGGGTCCCCTCCAACAGAAATCCAAGAAAGGCACTAATTACCCCATCTGGACGCTAGACTTAGGACGGGCCCTAATCACACACATCCAAGTCACAACTGAAATACTGAAATATTGACCAGACGGGATCACTCATCCATCTCGGTCCTTCAATTTAATCACATATAGACCTCAGAAATGGTAAATTATTAAAAGCAATGAAATACATAGTACATAGTCCCCACCTGGAAACTGGCGAATGCAAAGGCTGAAATATCTGAAATGTGTAGCTGACGGAGGCTCGACTCTAATCAAGCTACAAAATATATTGAGCAAAATATTCTGAGTACCAGGCTCAGAATAAAACTCGAATCTTTAATATCTTATTGTCTAGGTTCGCTCACTCTGCTTTAAAAATCATTTTAGGAATTTATGAGCTGATATTGAAAATATTATCGTCATTGAGGCATTCTAGAGTTCTCTGAAATATTTCCAAGTCTTGAACTAAAATCTGGCTTAAATCCAATTTGACTGAAATCTAAACTATATATGGATCTTAAATCTATCTGGAATCTTAACTTTATCTGAAATCTTAACTTTATCTGAAATCTTAACTATATTTGAAATCTTAACTATATCTGAAATCTTAATCTTAAATAGTCCGGACAGAAAGGACCAGTTCGACGGAACTGGACCGACGGCTCACTCGAAGCCGGTCGATCATTCGCTTGACTATGTGAAACTCAGTTTGACCGTGGTCCGAGTTCGGCATGGCAACTTGGGCCGGCACGAACTCGACTGACACGGCTTAGTCGATGCACCAGTTTGAAACGGTGCCACGGTCACTAACGTAGGGTCGTGCTTGGACCACGGCTAACGGAACTGCGCGTAAACGACAAGTCGGATGGACTCGGTGCACGAGCACGCACTCGACGGTTCGGCTCCAACGGTCGGACGAGAGACGATCACGGCACGAGACGACGATAAGAATTACAATTTGACGATACGACGACTAATAATTATTCAGGCAGTACTAAGGTTCAGTCATTTAAAATCGGATCCGGAAATATGCCCAGTTATCGGGATCGGATAAAACTAGGGTTTTGATTTCTAAAAAATCCTAACTCTTTTAAGGCCAATTATTAATATATATATTCTGTGTGATCTATAATGATTTTAAAATCAACAACTGCAGCTAAAATCACAACCAGACTAATATTCCATTTTTATCGCATTAACGTCTAAAGTCCCAATTCTTAAATCTAAGTCAAACGACATCCAAAATTCATAAAAATCAAAATATAACATCCTCAATATATATAAGGTCCACGGTCAACATCTCAAGTCTAAGGTCAACCCCTAGACTAGTCAACTAAAAATCGCTACGACCGGTCAACGCATTTGACCGGCTCGTTTTCCAATCAGACGACGTCCGAAAAGTCTCAAATTTCAACCTAAGCCTCAAAACGACATAACGAATTTTATTGTATTTATTTTGGTATTTTATCACATATATTTCAGTAGGTCCCGAAAAATGGCTTTAAGCTCGTATGTCCCTTTTTTCCAAAATCGCTCAAATAATCTAATTTATACTTTTATATCATTTCAAATATTATGTCTAAGCCATCGGAGTCGGGTTTAGACTATTTTACCTCAAAACGGCACGGATCCGAATAAACGAGAGGTAGATCGAGCTAGAAGAAGGTCAACAAAACAAATCGGACCGGAGCTACGAGCGTGGGTCGCGAATCTTAGGGCTGAGGGGCTGGAAATGGGCCAAAACTGCTGCTGTCATGGGTCTTGGTCGCGATGGACGCGCGTGAACAGTTGCTGCAGGGTCGGTGGCGTGAAATTGCCGGAAAAACGAGTGGCTGGACGGAAGCTTGCTGCTGAAGACCCAAGCTTGACGTGGTGGAGCTGCTGGTCGAGGATGTGAGCGGGTTGAGCTATTGAGGCCAAAACAGAGCTGAAGAGAAGCTGTGGTCGGGATTCGCGCGAACCGAGATGGGCTGAGGAGCTGGGGCCGTGGCGGTGCGGCTGTGACGAGAGCTCTAGCTTGGACTGAGGAGCTGCGAAAATGACAACGTGGAGGAGGTGCTGCTGGTGGGCTCGAGCTCGCAAGGAGGGGAGGAGCGTGGCGAAGCTGAGACGAGAAGGACGCCGGAAAAATGAAGCTGGTGGCAGAGCTGCGGGCCTGGTGCCGTGGTGGTTGCAGTTTGAGCTAGTGAGCTCAAACAGAAGCTTAACGCACGCGTGAACAGGCTGGGAACGAGATGAAACGGTCGAACGAGCTGTTGTCCGTGTTGCTCGCGTAATTCTTCGGCGGGATCGAGCTTGGGTTGAGGAGGAGCTGCGGGTTCACCGGAAAAGAGAGGAACTCGCCGGAAAAAGAGAGGGGTAGCCGGAAATATTAAGGTGATGAAGCTTAAGCCATGGTCTTGGTGAAGGTGATGAAGTTTTTTGGTGTTCTTGCTTGAGCTTTAATGGAGGATGGAGTAGATCTTGAAATGGAAGAAGATGAATAGTAAAAAGTGGCTAGGGTTTTGTGTCTTGATGTTGGGGAAATTGGAACATCTATTTATAGACGAAACAAGTGAGCTTAGGGTTTTCTCTTGTTGGGTCAAGAACCGAGCTTGAAATCTCTACATATTCGGGCTAAGATATTTGGCTCGATTTTTAACGACTTGGGCTCGGATATTTAATTGCTACTAGGCTCGATTATGTAAATACTACTTTGGCTTGAAAATAAATTCGACTTGGGCCGAATAATTACTAGACTTGACTTAGGAATATTATTGGCTGGTTAATTAAAAATCTGACGACTAATAATAATAATCTCGACTTGGGTCGAAAATTAATATTGGGCCCAGAATTAAAATACTACGAGGGCTCGATATTTAAATATCGTTTGGTCTTGGAAATTAATTCGACTATTTGAATTAAAATGGGCCGGCTAAAATTATAATTGGGATCCGCTCAAAATCCATTGGAGTCGAATAATTAAATTATTCGGCTTCGGTTTGCTTAAATAAAATTCCCAACTTTAATAATCAAAATCGGATGAATTATTCATGGCTTAGACTTTAATATCAATTATTTAATTTAATGCAAATAAATATAATAAATGCATCAAATTTAGAAACTTAATATTTATGGAATATAGTCGAGCTCCATAAATAATAAATAAAAATCTGGGCGTTACACCATTAGTGCGTGTTTATCATACAATCGTGTCTAGGAGAAGGCCCTGAGAGCGTCTTGAAGTCACATCTATCGTGTTTAGTCGAAGGTCCTCTGTAACACCCCACTTTGATTTTAAAGAAATTCTGGACTTTCTAAAAATCAGAACAAATTTTTCGAATTCATTTTTGAAATCAGGGGCATTTACCAACACAATTTACTTAGTCCAAATCTTATCTGGACTCACGGGAATTCATAAACCCAATTTTTCACAAGGTTTTCATTAACCTGATTCACACCTCAACATAATATCTAATATGAACAATTGAAACTTCATAAATCAAACACCATGATTATTCAAGGTTCACAAGAGGGTTTTCCAAAATATTTTCAAACATCAAACATAGTTCGAAAACAGTTTTCACATGTCCAAAACATAGAAAGGTTCATAACGACCATATTATTAAAGCGGAAGCAAAACGAATCAATTATTAGACCACCACTTGTCCTTCGTCCCGTCACCCGACCACTGCTTAACCTGCATCCGTGAAGAGCATGTGGAAATGAGCACAAATGATAAAGTAGTGCTCACTACTATGCACATAATAACATGTAAAGATGGTATGGTCGCAGCATGAATATAAATCAATCATCATCATGTCTCATCTCCTAACAATCATAACAATGACTCACTCATGTGCACATCTATCATTAGCCACGGAAAGGGGATGCATAAACCCTAATGACGGGAGTGCGTGCCACTATAACGGACACGACCTTTCATGAGGTCTTAAGGAGACTTGCCTCGCAAGGGCAACAGTACCGTAACTCGACGGAGACAACCGTACCGATGGCCATAACAGCTCACATCGGTAGGCCACATGGTTCACATTCATACATTGGTCATACCAACTAAACATTTAACAACACGTATGGCATAGAAAATTTTATAAGTAAACCCACCTGGTAGCAGCGAAAGAAATAACAATAAACGAGGCTCCGAAAATTGGTTTGAAGTAGACACCTCGATAACCTACAAGAAATCAAGGCGAGCCCTCGATTACAATGAGAACCAATGAATGCAAAAACTTAGTCAAAACCCATCGACTAAGTGGCTCGTGAAAATACTCGAGGAAAATTTGGAACACACGACTCGACTCGAACCAAGCACGGGAACATTCATTAAAGTCAAACAAAGGTTGACCGAGTCAACCTAAGTCAATGGGGCAAAGACTCATGCCCCGAAACAAAAATCACACCACATAATATCACATAAGTACAGCATGAAAGATATTTCACTTCAAAATCCATTTTAAAATGCACTTTAAAGCTTTTTCGAAAGATGTGATAATTTAATGCATAAATTGGGATGACCAGGCAAACGATCATATAATATTATGAAATTCAAACCCAAGAAACATGCTACTGAACTAAGCATAAATTACAAATATCAATCTCTGAACCTTGAACCTTAACATGTGATTATTAAAGATTTTCCTAACATTTTGACAATTATACCACAATAATTATTTGACTTAGCAAACGAATTCTAAATGCTCCAAAATTTTAACGACATACTACCCGTCATCATAGACTCAACATATATAAATTTCATGATTTTAGGCCAAGAATTCAATTTTATAAAATTCAAGCATGTTTCTGTCCTGAAAACTAAACAATTATTAAAAATAACAAATCAACTCCAAAACTCACGAAATTAAATATATAAGCTAATACATGACTGTTGACCAACATATAAAATTTTTAGATCAAAATGACTTCTGCTCGATTTATAGGAATTTTTACATGGTTCTGATCAGAAATTAGAACAATTTTTAAAAATAGCAATACTGGTCCAAAAATTACAAAATTTATACAGCAAGTTCAAAACTCAGCAGGGAACATTATACGAAAATTTCAAAACAAAATACCAAGGCTACAATTTTATAAAAATATATCAATTTTCAGCAATTAACAAGCCTTCGAAAAATCATATAGTACTCAAACAAGCCCCAACTGATCTTAGGCCTCTACACAAGGCCTAAGGATATATGTGTGTTCCAGTTCCTACTATATTTCACCAAGAGAAGAGAAGTTAGGGAATTTCCATCCTATATACCCCTAATTCTCATCAATACGAGCAAGAAACGATCACAAGAAATAACGAATCATCATGATCATAATATAACTGTTCATGACAACATATGGACATTGAAAACGAACATATACGCAGCCTCTAAAACGGCAATTTCACAGCAAGATCATACTCCTAACATTTCATATAATCATAAAAACATCATGGTCACATAAAATCATGCTCATTCACAAAGGCCTCAACTATTCTAAAGCAACAATATAATTTCTCATATTATATAATCACTAGCATGGGATAAACAATAAAGGACCATCCCAAATC
>CACSLK010015510.1:515084-534602 GCA_902706635.1 Striga hermonthica
CCCCTCAAACTCAAGGTGGTACAGTGGAGATCAACTTGAGTTTGCTAAGAAGTAAACAAAAGCGACTGGGAAGGAGAGAATTTGTGAAGATATCCGCTGGTTGATCTAAAGAGGAGATGGAAACAAGCTTCACAGTCCCATGTGCAACATGATGTCGAATGAAGTGACAGTCAATCTCAATATCCTTGGTACGCTCATGAAAGGTATCATTATGAGATATTTTTATAGCACTCTGACTATCACAATGTAAAGCAGTAGACGCCAACTGAGGTGCACCAAGATCAGCAAGTAGTCGACGCAGCAATAATAACTCTGAGGTGGAATCAGCAAGAGCACGATACTCAGACTCAGCACTCAACCTAGAAACCACTGTTTGCTTCTTACTGCGCCAAGAGACAAGTGAATCACCCACAAAAATGCAGTACCCAGTAAGAGAACGACGATCAGTAGGATCGCCAGCCCAATCTGCATCAGAATAACCGCTAAGCGTCAAAGAAGAATAGGTCGAGAAGTGTAAACCATGCAATAGAGTGCCCTTCACATAGCGAAGAATTTGCAACACAGCAGAATGATGCGTGGTTCTCGGAGCAGCCATAAACTGACTCACAATATGAACAGCATGAGCTATATCAGGCCGAGTGACAGTCAAGTATATCAAACTCCCAACAAGCTGACGATATAATGTAGGATCCTCAAGAAGGGAGCCATCAAGTGGAGTAAGACGAACATCATAATCAAGAGGTGTGGAAGTTGTCTGACAATCAGTGAGACCGTCCCGAGCAAGAAGATCAGAGGCATACTTGGCTTGAGACAAATAGAATCCATCAGACGAATCAGAGATCTCAAGACCCCAAAAATAGCAAAGCTGGCCCAAACTCTTCATCTCAAAATGCTGACGAAGATAATCCTACAAATCAGAAATACCGGTAATATCATCCCGTTTTTGTTACTATTTTTGTCAGTATTTTGTGTGTCGTTTCACCCTGTTTTATGTCATTTCGTAGGGTTTTTCTGTTCTTTTTTTAGTCATTCTCGAGTTTTTGGTATTTTTCGTTGTTATTTTCTCTATTTCCTTCTTTCTTGCTTTTGTGGGTGTTCGGTGGTGGTGTTCTCAGGTTTCCAGGAGTTTTGCGTCTGTTTGTGAGATTGGAGCATTCGTGTACTAAGTTTCTAGCTCGAGATAGGTCCGAGCGACGCTAGCCGAGGACACGCGGGCTAAGTTGATCAATTTTTAGAAGCTGCCCAGGCCATAGCGGCGCTATGGCCATAGCGCCGCTATGGCCAACCCAGTTAGCGGTGCTAAGGGGCTTAACGATGGGCAGAAGGGCATTCCAGGCAATAGCGCCGCTATGGCCTGTGAAGAAAGCACCATTATATAGTGAAGCGGGGTCGTTGCTCGACGAGTTTTGACCTTAGAGGCGCTATCCCCATAGCGCCGCTATGCCCTGTTTTGTAACAGCGGCTATTTTCTCGGGATTTTGAATAGGAGGGTAAAGGGATCGAGTTTGAATCAGATCTGGACATTTTGAGACTTGTTTTTCGAACTATTTGAGGATGAAAACACATCTTTCCCTTAATTTTTCATCTTAGATTAGATTTTGAGAGAAAGAACTCATTTTTCTTGCTTTTAGATTTGGTTTGCTCGTATGTCCTTGACACTGGATTTGGTAATAATCTAATGCACTCATTTTTATTTTGTGAATGATTGTGATGGCTTATTTTATTGTGAATGTTTGTGTTGAGGTTGCGATGAGTGGCTAAATTCATTAGCTAGGGATAGGGGATTATCGTTCTGGTTCAATTTCGTTTATGTGCTTGACTAACTGCTCAATCTTTTCGAGTTGTACTTAACCTAGGGTTTACATGTTTGATGTCCATCTTTACCTAAAGGGGAGAAACCGATCGATCTAGGCTCGTTAAGAATAGACTTGTTCGGTATCATATTGACTATATGCTAATTGATTCGTTATTGATTTGTTTACGTTTACTCTCTTGTTTCGTGAGATATTGAGAATGAACCCCTAGATGAGTTAGTGTTCGAGTTCGTTAGTCGAGTAGTTGATTGTTCGTAAATTGTTTTGAGAACCAGAAACGATATCCCCGATACCTTAGCTCCTTTAACAACATTTGAATTTAAACTTTGAATTGCGAGTTTGAAATAGATAGTCTTGTTCTTATTATTTGTAGTTGATAAAATAAAAAACCCCAAATTTGAATTAGAGTGTTTAGGACTTGTTTCTTATTTCGTGTGTTTGAATATACGTGCAAAGTAATTCGGCCGACCTTCCTTGTGATACGACCCGGTGTTTGAATCCTTCGATTTTGCTCTGGTAGAAGTACTTACAACAAATTCGCGTAGTTGCCTGGGAGGGTTTAGGACTTATTTTGTGCGCCTATTCTTTTTATTTTCAGTGTTTCTCTTATTTTCTGTGATTTTCTTGTTTTTGTGTTTTTTTTGTTTTGTTTTCTTTATCTAGTTCCAGTGCTTTCTTTGTTTTTATTTCTCTTCGTTCTTTTTGTTGTCTATCTGGTGCCCGTGACATTTTTGTTGTTTGTGTTTATGCGTACCAGGAGTGGTCGTGTCATCATTCCAAACGACGAATCCATCCAACAAGACCTACGAGACTTACTAGCTAGCCTTGCACCAGCATCATCTGCATCCGAAAACAAAACCGACATGGCACAGAACAATCAAGATGAGGAAGTTAACAACCCTTCTAAGTCTCTTCTTGGCGATTTGGCTCAACCGGTGATTGGGCCAGTAACTTCATGCATCCGACTGGGGACAGCAGCTCGAAACTACGAGCTAAAGACGATCCACAACAACCAATAACTTCCATGGTCTTCCCAATAAAGATCCACTTCATTTCATGCGTGAATTCTATAATTTCCTCCAAACATTTCCACTCCACGGATTAAATGAGGACCAGTTGAAGATGAGGTGTTTTCTAGAAACACTCAAAGATCGGGCTAAGGCGTGGCTGATGACACTTGCCCCCTTACTACTTGGGAGCATGTGTACACGAAGTTCATCGGGAGGTATTACTTCCACCAGAAAACTCAAGAGTTGAGGTCGCAGATTGTCTCTTTTGCCAAACAACCGCATGAGCCACTTCACGAAGCGTGGGAACGCTTCAAGGACCTACAGAGACAGTGCCCACATCACAATCTTCCTCCGGCCCTTTGGATGAATGGCTTCTATGATGCTCTCCACCAGAACCTTCAGTACATGGTGGGCAATGCAGCTGGTGGAGATATCGGGGCAAGAACGGTAGAGGAGATGATGGATATCTTTGAGGCGTTGAGTTCTAGCTCGTTTCAAAAGAGTAGTCGAGGGAAGAGAGTGGTGGTGAATGAGGCTTCTCCGAAGCAGGACATGATGCACATCAGATAGCTGAGCTTACGGAGCAAATGGGACTACTTAATGCTCGTACAATGCAACCAGTTCAAACCATGGCAATGGATACATGTGGGGCGTGTGGAGCTCAAGGGCACCAGTCAGAGGTGTGCCCATCGACATTCGATCAGGACCTTAGAGAGCAATATGCCGATGTCAATGCTCTTCAAGGATATTAGAACCGGCAGCCCAACGACCCCTTCTCCAACACTTACAATCCCGGGTGGAAAAACCACCTACATTTCTCATGGTCTAACAATAACAACACTCTCTAGCCACCTCGTCCAAACTTCAGCCAATAGCAGCCCCGTTCAAACTTCATGCAGCAACAACCCCGCCCAAACTTCATTCCCCGTCCGAACTACCAACAACAACAGCAACCGCAACAACAAGCCCTAGAGTCCAGTTCAAGCCCATCGAACCAAGATGACAAGCTAGACAAGATCCTCCAATTTATCACAAACCAGGACTTGTCGCTTAAGCGTCTTGAGACGCAAGTGGGCTAGCTCGTCACGAGAGTCGGGAACATGGAAGCCGAGTCTGACAAAAAGAAACTTCAGAGCCATCCCGAGAAAGCCAAGGCAATAACAGTATTGAGGAGCGGGAGAGAAGTCGACAACAAGGTAAAGATGCCTGAACCTGATGATCCCAAACCTACCGACCAGCCCAAGGGAACAGAGGAGAACTTTAAAAAGAGCACAGAGACCAACTCAGAAAAGCCGACAGAGGGTCCATTGCTTCACAAGTCCCCAAACACATACAAACCGCGCATTCATTTCCAAGCCAACTTCGAGATGAGAAGCAGGAGCAGCAATTTCGGGACCTATACAATATGCTCTTGAAAGTCAATGTCAACCTACCACTTCTAGACATGATCAAGAACATGCCATCATATGTGAAGTTCTTCAAGGACTTAGTGACGAAAAAGAGGAAAATTGAGATGGAGAGAAAGTGGTGGTCTATGAGGCGGCGAATGCCATGCGGCATGATCTTCTGAAGAAAGAGAGGGACCCTGGGGTTTCGTGATAAAGATGGCCCTCGGGAACGGGAAAGAAGCTTCGGGGATGCCTGACCTCGGAGCGGGAATCAATCTCATGCCATCCTCCATCTTTCAGCGGCTCGGCCTAGAAGACTTGAGACCCACCTGTATGTGCTTACAACTAGCCGACCGTTTGATCAGATACCTCAAGGGGGTAGTTGAAGATGTCCTTGTTCGTGTCGGGAAGCTCATTGTCCCTGTAGACTTTGTTGTATTGGATGTGGGGGATGTGCAAGAGAACGGAAAGGATCACACTGTCCTTCTCGGCAGATGGCAGTCTAGGAGCCGAGACCGATAGCCCCACTAACGCTAGAGTTGAAGGATTTGCCTCGTCACCTCAAGTACGTCTTCCTTGATGATGAGAAGCAAAAGCCGGTTATTATCTTTGTCGAGCTCAACCGAGAAGCGAAGAAGGAACTTATTGAGGTACTTAAGAGGAATCAGAAAGCCATTGGCTGGAGCCTAGGTGACATTAAATCAGCCCTTCCACATGCATGCACCAGATCATTTTGGACGAGGGTTCCAAGCCATTTCGGGATAGCCAGCGGCGGCTTAACCTGAATATGATGGAGGTGGTGAAAAAGGAAGTGTTGAAGCTCTGCTCCGAGGGGCTTATCTATCCAGTGGCCGACAGCGAGTGGGTGAGCCCCATTCATGTGGTGCCCAAGAAGGGGGGCATCACAGTAATTGAAAATGAGAAGAAGGAGATGGTTCCCACCTGCATCACTAGCGGGTGGAGGATGTGTATTAACTACTGGCGACTCAATGCCGTGACCAAGAAGGACCACTTTCCGTTGTCGTTCATTGATCAAATTCTCGATCGTCTCTCGGGTTACCAGTTCTATTGTTTCTTTGATGGACTTTCGGGCTACTATTATATGGCCATAGCCCCGGAAGATCAGCCTAAGACGACCTTCACGTGCCCATTCGGCATATTTGCTTTCAGACGAATGCCATTCGTCTTGTGCAATGCACCTGAAACCTTCCAACGGTGCATGTTCTCCATTTTCTCTGACATGCTCGAGGATTGCTTACAGGTATTTATGGATGACTTTTCTATCTTTGGTAGTTCATTTTCTGATTGTCTCCATAACTTATCTCGTGTCCTTAAGAGATACATTTAATGTAATTTGACTTTGAGTTGGGAGAAAAGTCACTTTATGGTGAATAGTGGAGTTGTGCTAGGCCATGTAGTGTCTAGTCGGGGAATTGAAGTTGACAAAGCAAAAATTGATGTTATTGAAAAACTTTCCCCGTCGGTGAATGTGAAAGGTGTCAGGAGTTTTTTGGGTCATGCTGGCCTTTATAGGTGTTTTATTAAAGATTTTTCAAATATCAGCCAGCCTTTGTGTCACTTGCTTGCTAATGATGTGCCGTTTGTGTTTGATAATGCATGTCTTGAGGCTTTTGATAAATTGAAGAATAAGCTTGTGATGTAACACCCCACTTTGATTTTACAGAAATTCCGGACTTTCTAAAAATCAGAAAAAAATTTTCGAATTTATTTTTGAAATCAATGGCATTAACCAACACAATTTACTTAGTCCAAGTCTTATATGTACCCAAGGGGATTCATAAACCCAATTTTTCACAAGTTTTTCATTAACCTGATTCACACCTCAACATAATATCTAATATGAACAATTGAAACTTCATAAATCAGACACCATGATTATTCAAGGTTCATAAAAGGGTTTTCCAAAATATTTTCAAACATCAAAACATAGTTCGAGAACATTTTTCACATGTCCAAACATAGGAAGGTTCATAACAACCACATTATTAAAGCGGAAGCAAAATAAAACGAATAATAAACCACCACTCGTCCTTCGTTCCGTCACCCAGCCACTGCTTAACCTGCATCCGTGAAGAGCAGGTGGGAATGAGCACAAATGATAAAATAGTGCTCACTACTATGCACATAATAACATGTAAAGATGGTATGGTCGCAGCATGAATATAAATAAATCATCATCATGTCTCATCTCCTACCAATCACAACAATAACTCACTCATGCGCACATCTATCATTAGCCGCAGAAAGGGGATGCATAAACCCTAACGACGGGAGTGCGTGCCACTGTAACGGACACGACCTTTCATTAGGTCTTAAGGGGACTTGCTTCGCAAGGGCAACCGTACCGTAACTCGACGCGGACAACCGTACCGACGGCTGTAACAGCTCACATCGGTAGGCCACATGGTTCACATTCATACATTGGTCGTACCAACTAAACATTAAATAACACGTATGGCATAGACAATTTTAGATTAGAACCCACCTGGAATTTCGGTAGAAAATTGCACACAAGAGCAAGTACGTAGGATGAGGCTCGACTCCTCAAACACCTACATTTACGCGAGATAATATATCAATAGTCTATCTCACTACTCGAATTTAACATAAAACCCCTACTTAATAAAAATTAAGTCTTAAGGGTTTTAATCGGATTTTTCGTGGACTTGGAACTCTCTCATTTTTGAAAATTATGACTCGGAGAACTAAAATAGGAGTCTCGGGACTTACAATATTTTTTCCCAAAATTTTATCATTTGAAAATAATTTTTAAAATTCAAATCAGTATTAAAAACGGACTCCGGAACACAAAAATTGGCTAAAAATCAATTGGGCCGCACTATCTAAACACTAGCCATAAACTGCCAACACTTGGGCCGCGAAATTGGGCTTGGATCGCAGCTTTGGGCCGCGCATAGGTGCCAGCTGCCAGCCCAAAGGGCGCTGCTACGGGCCAGGTCACGGGCTAGGAATCGGGCTGCGCGGGCCTCAGCTGCTGAGAGGTCGCGGGCTGGAACGGGCCGAACGGCCCACGAGCTGGGCTGGGCTGGACTCGGGCCTAGCGGCCCGCGCGTTAAGCTGGCCTCATAAATAATAAAAAAAATGGAATTTTTCGCGAGGGTTGAGATCGAACCCCTGACCACCTACACAACATGCGCATAGCTCACCACTGCGCCACTAGATCAGTCATTAATTATTATGCAACAAAATATACTGGTTTTTCAAAAATAAGGCCTGCGAATTTAATACTGAACAAAGCTGGGAACAGTTACAGAAGATGCAAATCAAGTACCCAAAATCGACGACGACAATGCTCGAGCAGGTATCAGGTTCGGGGTTTTAATTAAGCAATTAAATTTCAGTGTTTCGAAACATTTTAAAAACGGGTTTAATTTTATCGAAACTCGAAGAGTCGAAACATAGTTTGAAAATAAACGAAACAAAACGACCCAGAATAAATTACAGCGAGACTCCTAAACGACATAACAGAATTCCGAATTAACACGATATAGCCACAACAACAACAAGACTCTATTTCACCACCGAGAGTTCCATAAATCCACGAACGATTACCACAAATAACATCACACGAATGATATGATCCGAAAATAATTAGAAAGCAGCCAAACTCGATTCAGTAACATGATAAATCCAACGAAAATACTCGCGCTCGAAATTTAACTAGGAGGTTCGAAAGAGATTACCCGACTTCAGGAATATCGGAATATCGAAAAAACGGGTCGAGCAAATGGAATGAACGGTGCTTCGAACCTTGAAACTTGAAATTAACACCGAATGGCTTACAGCTACCAAAACTGATGAACGTACGGCCGCTGGGCAACGCCTTGATGAATAGTTCGACGGGAGATGGCGGCTGAAGGGGAAACTGCTATGGTCGCGGAAAAGTGGAACTTGCAGTGATAAAGGGCAGCGATATGAACAAAAGGAACAACTGCTCACTCAACAAACGACAACGAGGGCTGCTGGCGATGAGGGTCGACGATTGCAAGGCTTCTCGTAGATGGATCGCCGGAATCTATGGCGGATGACGGTAGAAATTCTTCTTCTCTTTTATTACTTTGGAGAAATCGAGAGATAAAAGAGGGGATGATGCTGGGAACTCCTCTTGCGAGATATTCGAAGGCAAGTGAACGTGCGAGGAAGAATCGTAACTGAAAAATCTGCAGGCCATAGGAGGGGAAAGACCGATTCTCGCGCTGCGTGGGGAGAGGAAGGAATCTGATCAATTGTACGTCCATTTACTTCAGCCTTGGGCCAAGCCAAGTTGGGCTGGAATTAATTAAAAAAATTGGGTCGATCGGGCGAAATAAAATTCACGCGATAATAAGAATTTTCGCTCAATCCGATTTAATAGAATATGGCCCAAAATAAATAAATAAAACCGGATTATTTATATTTATAATACACGCAATATATATTTATATAATAATAGGCATTTAAAATACTTAGACATTTAATCACAAATAAATATTCACTAATAATAATAATAATAATAATAATAATAATAATAATAATAATAATAATAATAATAATACTAAGCAATAATAATGACATTAATAAACCAATAATTATTCTCAAATAATTCAAATTGGAACGGGGCGTTACAGTCTACCCACCTTACAAAGAATTCCGTCCTCGGAATTCGAAAATAAAACTAGAAAGCGATAAAATACAAAGGAGAACTCAGAACTCAAAGTTCGGATAACGCCTTCTAATACCGTCCTCCCTCTCCCAAGTCGCCTCGGTCTCATCTTGTCGGCTGCATAGCACCTTCACTAAGCTCATTGCCCGGTTCCTCAGCTGATGGACTTCCCGGTCCAGGATAGTTACCGACACCTCCTCATAGGTAAGGTCTCGCTCGACCTGCAGCTCGCCGAAGTCCACCACATGATCAGGGTCATGCACATACCTCCGAAGCATCGAGACATGGAACACGTCATGCACACCCGACAAGTCTGGTGGTAAAGCCAGCCGATATGCCAAGTTCCCGACTCGGTCGAGGATCTCGAACGGCCCAATATAGCGAGGTTTAAGCTTCCCTTTCTTCCCGAAGTGAATCACACCTCGCATGGGTGAAACCTTCAGGAAGACATGATCTCCCACATCATAAACATGCTCCTGCCTCTCCCAGTCGGCATAAACCTTCTGCCTCTCCTGGGCAGACCTGATGGTCTTCCGGATCTCCTCAACGGTTGCTGCAGTACTCTGAACAAAATCTGGACCTGTAATCCTCCTCTCTCAGACCTCATCCCAATACAAAGGGGTCCGGACCTTACGTCCGTACAAAGCCTCGTACGGGACCATCTTGATCGAAGAGTGATAGCTGTTGTTGTAGGTCAGCTCGACTAGCGGAAGGGCATACTCCCAAGCCAGGCTTCGGTCCAAGACCACAGCCCTCGAAATATCCTCCAAGTACTGGATCACACACTCCGACTGACCATCTATCTGGGGGTGAAAGGTTGTACTGAACTCCAACACTGTCCCCATTGCTCGGTGCAACGTCCTCCAAAACTGGGATGTGAACTTGGCATCTCGATCCGAAACAATCTCCACAGGCACTCCATGATGTTTAACAATGTCCTTGACGAACAATTCGGTGTAATCACTCGCCTTCATGGTCGTCCGGACTGGCAGAAACTGGGCAGACTTCGTAAGGCGATCCACTATCACCCAAATCGAATCATACCCGCTCCTCGATCTTGGCAGTCCCACTAGGAAATCCATGATGATGCACTCCCACTTCCACAGGGGAACCTCAAGGGGCTGCAACAACCCTCTCGGTTTCTGGCTCTCAGCCTTCGCTTGCTGACACACCAGGCACCCATCCACGAACTTCGCTACTTGTCTCTTCATGCCTCGCCACCAGAAAGATTTCCTCAGGTCCTGATACATCTTCGTGCTACCAGGATGGATGGTGTACGGGGCACTATGGGCCTCCCTCAAAATCTCCCTTCGCAGTTCCCACACCCTCGGAACACAAAGTCTACCCTCGAAGACCAAGGCTCCATCAGATGCACTGCGAATCCACCAACTCTACCAGCTGCTGAAAACTCCGTCATCTGGCATAGGAAACGATCATTCGGTTGCTCGGCGACTATCCTCTCTCGAAGAGTCAGTCCCAAAACCAAAGAGGCCAACATGCCCCCAGCTGTCGAGGTCGACTCTACTGCCTCTAACTGTAATCGCTCGAACTCCCGAAGAAGAACATCCTGCCTGGTAAACAAGCAAGAAAGCTGGCCATAACTCCTCCGACTAAGGGCATCGGCTACTAAATTAGCTTTCCCAGGGTGATAGCTAATGGTACAGTCGTAGTCCTTGACCAGCTCCAACCACCTGCGCTGCCTCATGTTCAGCTCCTTCTGAGTGAAGATGTGCTTTAGGCTCTTGTGGTCGGTAAAGATCTCACACTTGCCTCCATAGAGATAGTGCCGCCAAATCTTCAAAGCGTGGACAACTGCAGCTAACTCGAGATCATGAGTGGGGTAGTTTTGCTCATGAGGCTTCAGCTGCCTCGAAGAATAGGCTACGACTTGCCCTGCTGCATAAGGACACACCCCAAACCCATCTTTGAAGCATCACTATAGATCGTGAACTCCAATGTAGGATCGGGTATAGATAGGACAGGCGCGGTAGTGAGTCTCCTCTTCAACTCCTGGAAACTTTCCCCACACTGAGGACTCCAATCAAACCTCACGGACTTTTTCGTAAGGTTGGTCAGCGGTTGGGCTATCTTCGAGAAGCTCTCGATAAACCTCCTGTAGTATCCTGCTAACCCCAGGAAACTACAAACATCCGCGACACTTCTTGGGGTATCCCACTTGCTCACTGCCTCAATCTTGTTGGGATCCACCTCAATGCCTCGAGCTGTTACAATGTGGCCAGGGAATGCCACGCGGTTCAGCCAGAATTCGCACTTCGAGAACTTAGCATACAACTTCTCGCGGTGAAGAGTCTCCAGCACAATCCTCAGATGATCCTTGTGCTGATCGATATCTCGGGAATAAACCAGAATGTCGTCGATGAACATAATGACGAACTGGTCCAGGAAGTTATGAAAGACCCTATTCATAAGGTCCATGAAAACGGTCGGGGCATTACTGAGTGCGAATGGCATGACTACAAACTCATAGTGGCCATAGTGGGTACGGAAAGTAGTCTTGGAAATATCCGACTCCCGGATCTTCAGCTGATGATAGCCGGAACGCAAGTCAATCTTTGAGAAGACGCTAGCTCCCCTCAGCTGGTCGAAAAGATCCTCAATACGGGGAAGGGGATACTTGTTCATGACTGTAAGGGCATTCAACTCCCGATAGTCAATGCACATGCGCATAGATCCGTCTTTCTTCTTCACGAATAGGACGGGCGCACCCCATGGAGAAACGCTCGGGCGAATAAAACCAAGCTTGAGCAACTCCTGGATCTGGGCCTTGAGCTCTTGAAGCTCCTTCGGCGCCATACGATAAGGGGCCTTAGAAACGGGGCCGGCTCCGGGAATTAGGTCAATGGTGAACTCCACCTGGCGGTCGGGCGGTCCTCCGGGCAAATCATCAGGAAAGACGTCGAGGTACTCGAAAACAATAGATACTCTCTCGGGCACCCGCTCATCAACATCGTCGGATACCATAGAAACAAGATAGCCTTGACAGTTACCCTTGGAAAGGCTCTTCCTAGCTTGCATAGAAGAGATGACCCGAGGCACAGTCCTCGAACTCACCCTAAAGAACACAACAGGCGGATCGGAAATGGGATAGAGGGTGACTTCACGCTCCTGGCACCGGATGTCGGCTCGGTAACGGGTGAGCCAGTCCATGCCCAAGATCACGTCAAAGTATCGCATATCAATTACATAGACGTCGGCTTCCAGAACTCGACCACCAATACAGCCAGGAAGATTGCGAACCACTGAATCAGAGATAATAATTTTTCCCGAGGCCAAACTAACCTCGAGAGGATCACAAGCATGCACGGTGCTAATAGATAAGGCCTCCAAACAACGAGATGAGAGAAACGAATGGGTAGCACCGGTATCACATAAGGCAAAAACAGGCACATGGGATATCGAAAGCATTCTGGACATGGTAGCTGCATTGCGAGCGGCCTCATCATGGGTGATGGTGTAGACACGGGCCTGACCCCCAGCCCTTTGCTGGAACGGTGGGGGCTGCTGATGCTGCTGGTGAGGTGGCAGTGGGGGAAGCTGCTGCTGACGCTGCTGGGGAAAGGGCTGCTGGTGCTGCTGTTGTCTCTTCGGTTCGGTGCAGACACTGGCATAGTGTCCCAGACGGTTGCAGTTGTAACAAGCTCGCTGGTCTGCCAAGCACTCTCCGGTGTGGAACCTGCCGCATTTAGGGTACCTCGGCATTTGACCCTGAGTGGGTCGGTCGTCACGTCTGCCAAAGTTCCCTTTCTTTCCCTTCTTCTTGTTCTGGAAGTCGGACTTCCTCTTGCCCGAACTAGAGCCGGGCGGCACAGATGAGATGGGCTGAGCATGCTGGACAATGGTCTGAGATGGCTGGGAGGCATGATAATATGAAGGGACTGGGGCTATCGGAATGAGACAGCTCTCTACCTCATGAGCCCGACTAACAGTATCTGCGAAAGACATCGGCCCGTGACTCCCCACCAGTTCACGGATCCTATGGTTAAGCCCCTTAAGAAACTTGCGGGCCTTCTTGGCATCGGTATTCACTGCGTCGCCCGCAAAAAGGCACATGCGGGTGAAAGTGTGGATATACTCATCCACCGTGGAGCTGCCCTGCTGCAAGTGGTAGAACTCATGCTCCATCCTATCCCAAATGCTCTGGGGAAGAAACTTGCTGCGCACCATCACTTTCATTTGCTCCCAAGTGAGAGCATGAAGCTCTGCCTCTGGCCTCCGGGCCTAGTGGTCAATCCACCAGTCGGAGGCGTCCTCCTTCATCTGATAAGCTGCGAGGGATACCCGCTGACGGTCAGGGAGGGGAAGTACCGCAAAAATCTATCCGGCTCTTTTATCCACTCCAGCACCGCTGTGGGGTTCTCAGTCCCCGCAAAAGTGGGTGCATTCATCTTCTGAAACTGGACGATAAGCTGAGTGAGGTCCATGGCCAGAGGGGCCTAGCGCTGACGAGGCGGAGAAGGTTGCGGGGATGCCTGACGATTACGGTTGTTGTTGCGAGCATTCATACTTCTACATTGAATAAGCCGAACAAAGTTTAGCACAAAAACAAACAAAATAATCAATGCTTATAGGAGTCTAGAGTTCGCCAATAAATACTAGAGTTCGATTAAATCAAGGTGGATAGATCCGAAGCCCCACAAATAACAAGTACCTCACAAATAGTTTCATTACCGCATGTGTTCCATTTACATATCTAGTATTTTCATTAATACTTAAATCAAACATACCTTAAGCAGCGCGGAGTGACGGAGACGAGTGGTCATAACACAAGGTCTAAACACATAATCATATATGTGCCAGTCTACAGAAATGCAGACTGGCTGTGATACCAAACTGTAACACCCCACTTTGATTTTACAGAAATTTCGGACTTTTTTCGAATTTATTTTCAAAATCAAGGGCATTAACCAACACAATTTACTTAGTCCAAGTCTTATCTGGACCCACAGGGATTCATAAACCCAAATTTTCACAAGGTTTTCATTAACCTGATTCACACCTCAACATAATATATAATATAAACAATTGAAACTTCATAAATCATACACCATGGTTATTTAAGGTTCATAAAAGAGTTTTCCAAAATATTTTCAAACATCAAAACATAGTTCGAGAACAGTTTTCACATGTCCAAAACATAGGAAGGTTCATAACAACCACATTATTAAAGCAGAAGCAAAATAAAACAAATAATAAACCACCACTCGTCCTTCGTCCCGTCACCCAACCACTGATTAACCTGCATCCGTGAAGAGCAGGTGGGAACGAGCACAAATAATAAAATAGTGCTCACTACTATGCACATAATAACATGTAAAGATGGTATGGTCGCAGCATGAATATAAATCAATCATCATCATGTCTCATCTCTTACCAATCACAACAATAACTCACTCATGTGCACATCTATCATTAGCCGCGGAAAGGGGATGCATAAACCCTAACGACGGGAGTGCGTGCCACTGTAACGGACATGGCCTTTCATTAGGTCTTAAGGAGACTTGCCTCGCAAGGGCAACCATACCGTAACTCGACGGGGACAACCGTACCGACAGCCGTAACAGCTCACATCAAGAGGCCACATGGTTCACATTCATGCATTGGTCATACCAACTAAACATTAAATAACATGTATGACATAGACAATTTTAGATTAGAACCCACCTGAAATTTCGGTAGAAAATTGCACACAAGAGAAAGTACGTAGGATGAGGCTCGACTCCTCAAACACCTACATTTACGCGAGATAATATATCAATAGTCTATCTCACTACTCGAATTTAACATAAAACCCATACTTAATAAAAATTAAGTCTTAAGGGTTTTAATCGGATTTTTCATGGACTTGGAACTCTCTCATTTTTGAAAATTATGACTCGGAGAACTAAAATAGGAGTCTTGGGACTTCAAAAATTTTTTCCCAAAATTTTATCATTTCAAAATAATTTTTAAAATTGAAATCGGTATTAAAAACGGATTCTGGAACACTAAAATTGGCTAAAAATCAATTGGGCCGCACTATCTAACACTAGCAATAAACTGCCAACACTTGGGCCGCGAAATTGGGCTTGGATCGCAGCTTTGGGCTGCGCATAGGCGCCAGCTGCCAGCCCAAAGGGCGCTACTACGGGCCAGGACGCGGGCTAGGAATCGGGCTGCGCAGGCCTCAACTGCTGAGAGGTCGCGGGCTGGAACGGGCTGAACGGCCCGCGCGCTGGGCTGGGCTGGACTCGGGCCTAGCGGCCCGCGCGTTAAGCTGGCCTCATAAATAATAAAAAAAAGGGAATTTTTCGCGAGGGCTGAGATCGAACCCCTGACCACCCACACAACATGCGCATAGCTCACCACTGCGCCACTCGACCAGTCGTTAATTATTATGCAACAAAATATACTGATTTTTAAAAAATGAGGCCTGTGAATTTAATACTGAACAGAGCTGGGAACAGTTACAAAAGCTGCAAATCAAGTACCCAAAGTCGACGACAATGCTCGAGCAGGTATCAGGTTCGGGGTTTTAATTAAACAATTAAATTTGAGAGTTTTGAAACATTTTAAAAACGGGTTTTATTTTATCAAAACACGAAGAGTCGAAACATAGTTTGAAAAAAAACGAAACAAAAACGACCCGGAATAAATTACAGCGAGACTCCTAAACGACATAACGGAATTCCGAATTAACACGAAATAGCCACAGCAACAACAAGACTCTATTTCACCACCGAGAGTTCCATAAATCCACGACCGATTACCACAAATAACATCACACGAATGATATGATCCGAAAATAATTCGAAAGCAGCCAAACTCGATTCAATAACATGATAAATCCAACGAAAATACTCTCACATGAAATTTAACGAGGAGGTTCGAAAGAGATTACCCGACTTCAGGAATATCAGAAAATCGGAAAAACGGGTCGAGCGAATGGAATGAACGGTGCTTCGAAATTTGAAACTGGAAAATAACACCGAATGGCCTACAGCTACCCAAACTGACGAGCGTACGGCCGCTGGGTAATCTCGCCTTGATGAATAGTTCGACGGGAGATGGCGGCTGAAGGGGAAACTGCTATGGTCGCCGGAAAGTGGGGCTTGCAGCGATAAAGGGCAACAGTTGGAACAAAGGGAACAACTGCTCACTCAACAAACGGCAACGAGGGCTGCTGGCGACGAGGGTCGACGATTGCAAGGCTTCTCGCAGATGGATCGCCGGAATCTATGGCGGATGACGGTAGAAATTCTTCTTCTCTTTTATTATTTTGGAGAAATCGAGAGATAAAAGTAGAGGGGATGATGCTGGGAACTCCTCTTGCGAGATATTTGAAGGCAAGTGAACGTGCGAGGAAGAATCGTAATTGAAAAATCTGCAGGCCATAGGAGGGGGAAGACCGATTCTCGCGCTGCGTGGGGAGAGGAAGTAATCTGATTAATTGTACGCCCATTTACTTCAGCCTTGGGCCAAGCCAAGTTGGGCTGGAATTAATTAAAAAAATTGGGTCGAAACTAAATTGATCTGGCTGAAATAAAATTCACGCGATAATAAAAATTTTTGCTCAATCCGATTTAATAGAATATGGCCCGAAATAAATAAATAAAACTGGATTATTTATATTTATAATACACGCAATATATATTTATATAATAATAGGAATTTAAACCACTTAGACATTTAATCACAAATAAATATTTACTAATAATAATAATAATAATAATACTAATATTAATAATAATAATAATAATAATAATAATAGTAATAATAATAATAATAATATAAATAAGCAATAATAATGACATTAATAAACCAATAAATATTTTCAAATAATTCAATTTCGAACGGGTCGTTACATGTGACTTCTCCTGTTGTGATTGCACCTGATTGGTCTTTACCATTTGAGATTATGTGTGATGCATCAAATCTTGCTGTGGTAGCCGTTTTGGGCCAACAGTCGATAAATTGCTCCGAGTAATTTATTATGCTAGTTTGACCCTAAATGGTGCCCAATTGAACACGACAACTGAAAAAGAGTTATTACCTGTGTTTTCTCTTGAAAAATTTAGATCCTACATCTTGGGGTCTAAAGTGATTGTGCATTCTGATCATGCAGCTCTTAGGTATCTTTTGAATAAAACTCAATCGAAACCTAGGCTAATTCGGTGGATTCTCCTTTTGCAAGAGTTTGATGTAGAGATTAGAGATAGAAAACGGTGTGAAAATGTTGTTGCTGACCACTTGTCTCGCATTGTTCCTTCTGATCATTCACTTGCATTGCATGAGCAATTTTGTATAAATGATGATTTTCCATATGAGCAGGCGAGTGAAGTAACTAGTGTTCTTTGGTATGCAGACATAGTGAATTATCTATCAGATGGTGTTTTGCTGGCTAACCTCTCTTCCCAAGAGAGAAAACATTTTGTGTTGATGTGCAGGAGCTATTTTTGGGATGACCCTCTCCTTTTTAAGATGGGAAAGGGCGATATTCTTCGGAGCTTGAAGAGTTGAGGGACGAAGCATACGAGAACTCCAGAATTTACAAAGAAAAGACAAAGAGGCTTCACGATGCCACTCTAGTCCGAAAACACCTCGTGCCCGGCATGAAGGTACTCTTGTTCAATTCCCAACTTCGTCTCTTCCCGGGAAAGCTTAAATCAAGGTGGAGCGGCCCTTACCTTATCGATGAGGTACTATCTCTAGGAGATGTTCGACTCCGAAATTCGGCGAATGGGGAATTGTTCGTTGTCAATGGGCAAAGGGTGAAGCCATACTACGATGGAGAGTTTGGAAAACATCACGTCGAGACTATCAGTCTCATCGAACCCCCGTATCCTTGAACAAAAAATATGTCGAGCTCCCGGCTTTAAACCGAGCAAGTATTTGTACTTTTGTATATATGTATATATGTATTTATATATATATATATATATATATATATATATTTATATTCACTTTCTTTTATTATATATTGAAAAAAAATAAAAAAAGTATTACAGCAGCAGGTACTAGAGCCGCTATGCGCATAGCGGCGCTACGGGTAAACTTCATAGCGGCGGTTCGACCAAAACGGGACCATAACGACGGGCAGAGGAGATTGGGACTTTTCGCATAGCGGCGCGATCCCAATAGCGCCGCTAACCCCTGGTCACACTTAAAAAAATAAAAAAACGGGCCCTTAAATCTCATTTCGCACATCCTTCATCTCTCTCGAGCAAAGCCGTGACCCCGGCCATCAATTCCTTCCACACCTCCGACCACCGTCCGTCCACTATTCTCCGACCACCGTCCCTCCCTCGCCCTCCGACGACTATTCTCCGACTAGCACCATCTTTGAATTCGGGGCTGCTCTTGCTCCTTCAAGCCGAACAATCACCAACCCTAGCTCTTGGAAGATTGATCAATTCCGACCCAGAACTTGCTTAAAAGGTACCGTTCACTTCCGTCCACTCCATATTGGTAATTGTTGAGGCTTGAGGAGGCCTACTCCGGGATCATTCGTGTTCAAATTGCTCTCAAGTTCTTCAACCTAAATCCCGCACGCCAAGTGTTCGACAAATTGCCCGAACCGAAAAGTCATGGGCAAACAACAGGGGCTTCGAAGAAAAAGGCTACCGCGGCGTCCACCTCCCGAGCGGCACCAACCACGAGCTCTAATCCCAAACTGCCAACAGATGCCATGCCCCTCGCTCAACAACATGGGGTACCGTTCGACGCCCAATCCATTGACAAGATTACGGCATACCAAAGGCTAGCCGGCAAGCCATTTACAGCCCCGCGCGTCCTCGTCTGGGATTACTTCGCCACCTTGGGCATTGATGACGACCTTAGCCGTTATTTCAAGTTGCTCGACCTCGAGGAATTCGAGGATATGGAGCAGTGTGCCTATCAGAATTTGTCCCTCGAGTTTTTCAGCACGATTGCCATGCACGACAACGACAAATACCTTACCGCTCGGCTTAAAGGGAAAGAGTACAAAATTACCGACAAAGTGTTTCGGGACATTTACAAGTTCAAGACGACCATACCATCTCGCAACAGCCCCATGGGATTCCGAGCCGACCCACAATGGGCGCTTATATCCTCGTGGGAGAAATTCAAGAGAGCTGGGGCTTCTTCGGGACTCCTCACTTATGTGGCTCACGCCGTGATCCATAAGTATATATCGCACATGATATTCGGCAAAAAGGAGTCCAACAAGATGAGTAAGCAGCAGGTGTTTATCATTTGGTCGATTTCGAGTAATAAATCAGTCACCATGCTACAATACCTGAAGGACTCCCTTTCCGATGTGCGGAACGACCCGAGGCGTGGTCCGACATTGGGCCATATAGTAACCAAGATTGCAGAGCACTTTGGGGTTCACATTGACGAGCCTAAGATCACTGCCCGTTTGATTTCCCACTGAGAGCTTTATCACGGGCATTTCCTCAAACCCGGTGGTGCCATCTGTCCTGTTCGCGAGCGAGAACCCTACAAGGCCTATTGTAAGGAAATGGGTATACCTTTACCGGACGACCCGTCCCAAGCAGCAGTAGGCACCTCAGCTGGACGAGCTCCCGCCGCCTCCCATGTCGGCGATGATGAGGATTCAGAGGCCGACGCACATCCCGAGC
>CACSLK010015510.1:560674-571536 GCA_902706635.1 Striga hermonthica
GAATTAAATCACTTCACTAACAAACCTATAATGGAGGCCTTGGATGTAATTTATTTCAACCCATTACACACTTAATATAATTTTTATTTTATGGGATTTTCTTAACATGTTCGTATTTACACATAAGCAATCACGTAAAACATGCATGATTAATGAGCAATAATAAACTAGGAACTATAATCCAACTATTATGGCCATTAATCAATCTCCAATGTTACGGAGAAAACACAGTCCTGTCCTTGTCGAGTGTGTCCTCCGTTTCGGGTATTAGAACTCCCTCTTTCGTAGTGACTCCCACTGAATTGGTCGTCTCCGAGAAAGTCGCCATTGGATCATCACCATGGCATCCGTGTATGTTGGGTTCGCTAGTACCATACGGGTAAAACGCAGCGGAATAAAATTTTTCAAAAACATGTATTTATCACATAAATACATAATCCCGTACATACAGGAAGCGGATAAATAAATCGTCATCTTTAAAAACATGTAAAATTACTTATTTTGATTTGTTACAAATAATATTAGAAATTACAAGTAATATCAAATATTACCTTATAACTCTAACTCCTTCTTCTTGATGGTGGTTTGAGGAAACCAATTCCCAGATGAACAACGATCGCTCTAGGTTGCTCGCTTTAGGAATCCACGTGTCTTCCCTCTTAACGTATCCACCGTTTGCCTCCGACTTCGAGATGACTCCTTCGCTAGTAGGAACTCACTCGATTTTACAATTAGTATAGAAATATATTTATGAGGAGAAAATTACAAGAACTATTCTGATTTTACAACACTTGAAAAACTAACTCTTTAGCTCTCAAATTTTATGTGAAATTGTTAACACAAAATCTAGCAAATATGAACATCAACCATTCCCATATTTATACTAAACTTTTTAGTAATTAAAAATATATATCTTGTATAACTTTTACAAGAAATGTTACAAAAGTCTTTAATAATTTTGACAAGCAAAATTAAAAAGTCTTTTATCATTTCTACAAGTTAATACAACAATATATAATATATGTCTTGTATAACTTTTACAAGAAATGCTAAAAAATATTTAATAACTTTGACAAGCAAAGTTAAAAAATCTTTTATCATTTCTACAAGTTAATACAACAATATAAGATGTGCAAGATCCCATCTTGTCATTATTATATTATTTATTATTATTATTTAATTTTTAATCAATATTAAAAAATCAATAATAATAATAAACAAATAATTTTAAACTCTTTTAAATCATTTATAAACATATATATATCATATTTAATATTCTCCTCATATAATAATCATATTATAATTTGGATTTAAATTTTAAAATCTAATTTTAAAATCTAACTATTAATTTAGTAATTACAATAATCACTAAATTAATATCCAAAATATAATGAATCAATCTAATTAATTAATTTTATATATTTCTTTAATTGACATCTAATCAAAATTAGATTTTGTCAATTAATTCTAACTATTTAGAAATACTAATATTTATCTACATACAAACATTGGTGTGACCTTTTAGGTTCACAATTAATACTAGTAGTGGGTTTACAACTCTTTGTAATTTGAGTTAATCTTATTAACTCTTATTCTTGAATTAACCCCTTTAATTCAAGAACCCACATATCATGGGAACACCTAGCAAGTAGCATGAATCTAGTATTAAGTGAATAGCGAGTAAACCTATTTCGATTACAAGTACATACATGTAGAATCCTTTCGACATCCAATTTCCCGATTAAATCTTGGGCATGATTTTAGTCGAAACCCAAATTGATTTAATAACTATGATTCCATTTCAAGTTTAGTAATCCGTGTATGAATCTCTATTCATCCCGCCTTGGCCAACGACTTTGAATTACTAACTATGAAACACATAGGAAATTCACTTATCTTCATAAGTATCGAATCCTTTGTAGGCCACTAACAAACTTCCATACATATTAACATAATACCCAAAATATCCCTTTATACGATTGTGCTAGCAACCAAAAGGATAAAGCAAAGTAGAATGTAATATGCACAAAGTTACCATTGTGCCTCAAGTCTTAGGATTAGTCATGTATTATTATAACATGAAAATACTTATTCGGCAAGACAAATCTTTCATTAAGTATTTTCATACGGTCATGTTCAGTGTACTTGTTCTCTAACAAGCACCCACATATATGTATTTACGTCGCACGCTAATGTTGATGGAATGCAACATTCTTGTCCAACAAGCATACATACTATGTGCAAGTCTTTTATGGATTATTCGATATCCCATTTCGAAACATCCTTCAACTTGGAACTTTATTTAAAATCACAGCTTTCAAGGTGTGTTCCATGATCACCATCTCTATGTGCAACCATACCTTATAACCATAAGTAATTTAGGGATTTTATCTTAAGTGCGATTTATAGGATAAATGCTTACTCTTAAGATAAAATAATGCCTTATTTACAATATAATTCCAATAGATAGTATTTACAAGTAGAATACGTCCAATCCAATTGGAACGCCGGGTATCCTACTCTAACAATCTCCCACTTGCCCTAGTTCCAATCACTCATGTATTTAAGACCCATCTTCTCAAGATGTCTTTCAAACACTTTCTGTGATAAGGGCTTAGTTAAAGGGTCTGCAATATTTTCTGCTGAGTCGACTCGCTCCATCATGACGTTGCCTCTACCAATGATTTCTCTAATCAAATGGTATCGTCTCATAATTTGCTTGGATCTTTGATGAGATCTTGGCTCCTTTGCTTGCGCAATAGCCCCATTGTTATCACAATAAATCATTATTGGATCAACAACAGATGGTACTACACCCAACCCTTGGATGAAGTTCCTTATCCAAACAGCTTCCTTTGTAGCATCAGATGCAGCAATATATTCAGCCTCTGTCGTGGAGTCAACAATTGTTTCTTGTTTGGAACTTTTCCAACTAACCGCTGCTCCATTCAGAGTAAACAAGTAACCAGACATGGATTTAAAGTCATCTTTATCCGACTGAAAACCAGAATCAGTAAAGCCTTCTAGTTTCAGTTCTCCATTTCCATACACCATAAAGATATCCTTAGTCCTTCTTAAGTACTTAAGGATAATCTTAACCGCTTTCCAGTGTTCTTCACCTGGATTAGACTGATATCTGCTCGTTACACCAAGTGCATGAGCCACATCAGGTCTTGTACATAACATCGCATACATAATGCTACCAATAGCTGATGCATAAGGTATATGACTCATTCGTTCTCTTTCTTCAGGTGTCTTTGGAGACATCGTCTTAAAAAGTGAAACCCCATGACTCATTGGAATATATCCACGTTTGGATTCTTCCATGATAAACCGTTTTAGCACCTTATTTATGTACGTTGATTGGGATAGTCCAATCATCCTTTTAAATCTATCTCTATAGATTTTTATCCCAAGGATAAAAGATGCTTCTCCCAAATCTTTCATGGAAAATTGTTTTGACAACCATGTCCGTGTTGATTGCAACATCCCTAAATCATTCCCAATGAGTAAGATATCATCAACATAGAGTACAACAAAAACAACTGCATTCCCATTAACCTTCTTGTAAACACATGGTTCATCCGGGTTCTTATGAAAATCAAATGTTTTGATCATTTCATCAAACCGAATGTTCCAACTCCTCGAAGCTTGTTTAAGTCCATAAATGGACCTTTGAAGCTTACAAACCATTTGTTCGCTCCCACTGGATATGAAACCCTCCGGTTGTTTCATATAAATGTCTTCCTTAATGTTTCCATTAAGAAAGGTTGTTTTCACATCCATTTGCCATATCTCGTAGTCATAATACGCAACTATAGCAAGCAATATCCGAATGGATTTAAGCATTGCTACTGGTGAAAAAGTTTCCTCATAATCAACTCCTTGTTTTTGAGTATAACCTTTAGCAACCAGTCTTGCTTTAAAAGTATTCACTTCTCCATCTACACCACGTTTTCGCTTGTAAACCCATTTACAACCTATGGGTACTATACCTTGTGGTGGATCAACCAAGGTCCATACCTTGTTTGAATACATGGAGTCCATTTCGGATTGCAGAGCTTCTTGCTATTTATCTGAGTTAATGTCCAACATTGTCTCATCATAGCTTATTGGATCCTTATCCAAAAGGAGTCCCTCTTCTTTGTTCTCTAACAATAGGTACAGCCTCTCAGGTGCCCTAGAAACCCTTGTGGATCTCCGAAGAGGTTGTGTTTTAGATGGTCTAGTCTCTACTAGTATGTTATTTGTGGTAACTTGTGGAATTTCTTGTGGTTCTTCGTTAAGTTCTACAACTCCGCTATTCTTTGAGAGAAACTCTTCCTCTAAGAAAAACAGCATTCCTTGAAACAAACACCTTTTGTTCAGAGGGATCATAGAAATAATATCCAATAGACTCTTTTGGATACTCCACAAATTTAAATAAGATGGATCTCATATCCAACTTATCTCCCACTAACTGCTTCACATAAGCAGTACAACCCCATACTCGTAAATACTTGTAAGAGGGTGTTTTGCCACACCATATCTCATAAGGTGTGTTAGGCACAGCTTTACTTGGCACTCTATTCAAAATATGTGCTGTTGTTTCTAAGGCATAGCCCCAGAATGAAAGAGGTAAACTAGTGGAACTCATCATTGATCGAACCATGTCTAACAATGTTCGATTCCTCCTTTCTGAAACCCCATTGAGTTGTGGAGTTCCAGGAGGTGTCCACTGTGAAATAATCCCATTATCTCTTAAATAATCAAGAAACTCATTAGTCAAATATTCACCTCCTCGATCCGATCGAAAAACTTTAATACTACGACCAATTTGTTTCTCCACTTCATTTCTGAATTCTTTGAACTTTTCAAATACTTCAGATTTGTACCTCAAAAGATAAACATATCCATATTGTGAATAATCATAAGTAAAAGTTATGAAATAGTGGTAGTTCCCCTTGGCACTAACGTTTAGTGGTCCACAGACATCTGTATGGATCGAATCCAACAGACCTTTAGCTCGCTCCACTTGTCCAACAAATGGTGATTTTTTCATTTTACCTTTAAGACATGACTCACAAGTAGGCAACCTTTCCTCTCCCCTAAGGTCGAGTTTTGATCCCAATTTGTGAATCCTCTTTTCAGATATATGACCCAATCTAGCATGCCAAATTGTGAATGAACTATGATTATCTAATTTCCTTTTATTTTGTTGAATGGTTAGGATGGGACTTTGTGGTGTAATGGTATATAATCCATTTGTCAAATTTCCGGAATATATAAAAGTCGTATCTTTGAAAATAGAACACTTTCCACTTCCATTTACAAATTTAAAACCTTCTCTATCCAGAACTGGAATAAAGATAATGTTTCTTATATTATCCGGAACATACAAACAGTTTGTAAGGCAAATATTTACACCACCATTAAATGCTAGATAAACAGTCCCAATAGCTTTGGCTGCAACTCTTGCCCCATTGCCCATCCTTAGGATTGTTTCTTCTGGTTCTAGCATATTACTTCTTGCCATCATCTGCAAATCATTGCAAATATGTGAGCCACAGCCGGTATCTAATACCCAAGAAGAATCATTAACTGATAAGTTAACTTCAACAAAATAAATACCTGAACTCTTCAGGCTTGCAAGATACTCCTTGCAGTTCCTCTTCCAGTGCCCAGTTTTACCACAATGATAACATTCATGATTAGACTGAGGATTAACCTTTCCTTTGTTCTTCCCTTTATCGTTATTTGCCTTCTTGTTGGGTTTATTGGAAACCCTTCCCTTCCCCTTCCTCTTCTTAGACTTTAAGGTCTTTTCTTTGGAAGTGGATCCAACAAGAAGCACCGGCCTATCCTTTTTAATTGTGGATTCAACCGTCTTTAACATGTTCACTAATGCTGGTAGAGAAGTCTCCATATTATGCATGTTAAAGTTAACGACAAAGCTGTCAAATGACGGTGGCAGAGATTGCAGCATGAGATCCACATAGAGTTCATTATCCATAATGACTGCAAGGGACGAAAGTCTTTCCACAAGAGCTATCATCTTCAGCCCATGATCATGAACTGAAGAGCTCTCGGTCATACGACACCTGAAAAGTTCCTTAGATATCTGATGTCTAATCTGCCGTGTCCTATCACCATACAACTCTTGTAAATGAAGGAGTATTTCAGAAACTTTATTCAACAATTCGTTCTGTCTCTGCAACTCATTAGACATAGATTCTAACATGTATCACCGAGCCTGGAGATTGTCATCTGTATGACGTAAATACTCTCCATACTCCTCAGATGTCTGATCCTCTGGTGGAGGAGGAGGGGCTCTGTCCAGTACATATTCCCTCTTCTCAGACTGAAGAAAAATTTTTAGGTTCCTTAGCCAATCGTTAAAGTTGGGTCCAGTTAATTTGTTTTGGTCTAGTATACTTGCGATTGGATTTTTAGCCATTTTCGTAGATTGATCTACAAAATAACAAACGAAGCAGAAAATAGTTAGACTATGGAATTTATATTCATTTAACATTAGGTCTTTAATATTAAATGTCTCCCACTATTTAAGATAAAACCCATATTAATTATGAAAATCTAATTTTCCATAGTGGGCTTGAAGTCCAATAAAAATATTCCATATCCCAATTTTATGAGTACGCATGGAACACTTATATCGGTGGTCAACTTTTGACAATTGTATCGCTATACAACCTTCAAGATGTTTTGCCTCACCTTTCCTTATATACCTCAATTTTATGACCGTATATATTACTGAGTGTCAAATCAAACCCATCAAACATTCATGATAACGGCCCACCAGAGTGTCCCACGACTCATGGTCAACACAAAGAGGAATCCGTCTCACGAGTATCTTTATACTTAGCAGGGATCACAACTTTCGGCACAAAACCACCCCACGACTCATGGTCAGTTATAAAGCATCGTAGCATCTCATGTCGTCTACTTTTGATGGAAAGCCTGGATTAATAAGTTCTAACTTATTTCTATCCATTATTGATTTGATATGAATTAATCTCATTAATTCTTTAGGGTTCCTTAGATCTCATCGATTACCATCTTTACGTTTATTTACCGTTTCATCCATCGCATGAATCACAAACATAAATAAACCTAGCATACATCTAATGCATGCATTCGGTGGGATGATCATGACCTTACCTATACGACCCATTCGAGCCAAAATGGGTCTATGCCTATGCACATGATAAAAACGAATAAATAGAACTACTTCTATTACATCTTCATTTTATCTACCCGTACAAGCACAGGCCTTCAATCTTCATGACTTGTAAAACTACCTACATCATCGTAGGCCTTTTGCATCAAACGGTTCTCCAACCCTATCTAATCTTCTAACGATACAAAATTTAAAACTTTACAGATCATAACTATAGAGATTCACAGATATCGATAAATTACAATCATTCAATCATATTGAATAAAAGTACAACATTCAATCATATTGAATAAAACTAGAGACTCGCAGGTCTCGATTACAACCATTCAATCATATTGAACAAAATTACAACCATATAGACATTCAATCAAATTGAATAAAAGGCTCATGATCATCCCAAAATTAAATCATTCATCACATGAAATAAACATAAAAAGCTCATTACATGTGACATGACCCGTGTCACAGGTCGTGTCATATGACACGGCCCGTGTCACAGGTCGTGTCACGGGTCGTGTCAAAAACCGAAAGTAACAATGATCAACACATTGAACAACACGGCTCGTGTCACCTGTGACACCGGTCGTGTGACCTGACACGACCACTGACACGGTCGTGTCGCAGGTCGTGTCACGTGTAGGATTTTTGACAATTAATATGTTTATCACATAAACATTTAATTATCTTGTTTATCATATAAACAATATCTTAATAATTAATATGTTTATCATATAAACATTTAATTATCTTGTTTATCATACAAACAATAACAAATCAAAATCTGTTTTTAAAGACGATAACCGTGGCTCTGATACCACTGTTGGGTTCGCTAGTACCGTACGGGTAAAACGCAGCGGAATAAAATTTTTCAAAAACATGTATTTACCACATAAATACATAATCCCGTACATACATGAAGCAGATAAATAAATCGTCATCTTTAAAAATATGTAAAATTACATATTTTGATTTGTTACAAATAATATTAGAAATTACAAGTAATATCAAATATTACCTTATAACTCTAACTCCTTCTTCTTGATGGTGGTTTGAGGAAATCAATTCCCGGATGAACAACGATTGCTCTATGTTGCTCGCTTTAGGAATCCACGTGTCTTCCCTCTAAACGAATCCACCGTTTGCCTCCGACTTCGAGATGACTCCTTCGCTAGTAGGAACTCACTCAATTTTACAATTAGTATAGAAATATATTTATGAGGAGAAAATTACAAGAACTATTCTTGATTTTACAACACTTGAAAAACTAACTCTTTAGCTCTCAAATTTTATGTGAAATTGTTAACACAAAATCTAGCAAATATGAACATCAACCATGCCCATATTTATACTAAACTTTTTAGTAATAAAATATATATATCTTGTATAACTTTTACAAGAAATGTTACAAAAGTCTTTAATAGTTTTGACAAGCAAAATTAAAAAGTCTTTTATCATTTATACAAGTTAATACAACAATATATAATATATGTCTTGTATAACTTTTACAAGAAATGCTAAAAAATCTTTAATAACTTTGACAAGCAAAGTTAAAAAATCTTTTATCATTTCTACAAGTTAATACAACAATATAATATGTGCAAGATCCCATCTTGTCATTATTATATTATTTATTATTATTATTTAATTTTTAATCAAGATCCCATCTTGTCATTATTATATTATTTATTATTATTATTTAATTTTTAATCAATATTAAATATCAATAATAATAATAAACAAATAATTTTAAACTCTTTTAAAATCATTTGTAAACATATATATATATCATATTTAATATTCTCCTCATATAATAATCATATTATTATTTGGATTTAAATTTTAAAATCTAATTTTAAAATCTAACTATTAATTTAGTAATTACATTAATCACTAAATTAATATCCAAAATAAAATTAATCAATCTAATTAATTAATTTTATATATTTCTTTAATTGACATCTAATCAAAATTAGATTTTGTCAATTAATTCTAACTCTTTAGAAATACTAAAATTTGTCTTCATACAAACATTGGTGTGACGTTTTAGGTTCACAATTAATACTAGTAGTGGGTTTACAACTCTTTGTAATTTGAGTTAATCTTATTAACTCTTATTCTTGAATTAACCCTTTTAATTCAAGAACCCACATATCATGGGAACACCAGCAAGTAGCATGAATCTAGTATTAAGTGAATAGCGAGTAAACCTATTTCAATTACAAGTACATACATGTAGAATCCTTTCGACATCCAATTTCCCGATTAAATCTTGGGTATGATTTTAGTCGAAACCCAAATTGATTTAATAACTATGATTCCATTTCAAGTTTAGTAATCCGTGTATGAATCTCTATTCATCCCGCCTTGGCCAAGGACTTTGAATTACTAACTATGAAACACATAGGAAATTCACTTATCTTCATAAGTGTCGAATCCTTTGTGGGCCACTAACAAACTTCCATACATATTAACATAATACCAAAAATAGCCCTTTATACAATTGTGCTAGCAACCAAAAGGATAAATAAAGTAGAATATAATATGCACAAAGTTACCATTGTGCCTCAAGTCTTAGGATTAGTCATGTATTATTGTAACATGAAAATACTTATTCGACAAGACAAATCTTACATTAAGTATTTTCATACGGTCATGTTCAGTGTACTTGTTCTCTAACAAGCACCCACATATATGTATTTACGTCGCACGCTAATGTTGATGGAATGCAACATTCTTGTCCAACAAGCATACGTACTATGTGCAAGTCTTTTATGGATTATTAGATATCCCATTTCGAAACATCCTTCGACTTGGAACTTTATTTAAAATCACAGATTTCAAGGTATGTTCCATGATCACCATCTCTATGCGCAACCATACCTTATAACCATAAGTGATTTAAGGATTTTATCTTAAGTGCAATTTAAAGGATAAAAGCTTACTCTTAAGATAAAATAATGCCTTATTTACAATATAATTCCAATAGATAGTATTTACAAGTAGAATACGTCCAATCTTGGAACGCCGGGTATCCTACTCTAACATATGCGTTTATCGCCTTGCCCCGTCAAGGTTGGTCCACGCCCGCCGGATCAACAACGAATAATATAAACAACAATTACATAATTCATCCTATGACCCACGCAGGAGCCGTACATGAGTTTCTATGAAAGCAATAAACTATGCGATGTCCCACCGCGCGAATAATTTATTACAAGCATTCACCAACCCAAAAATTCCTTGACATGTCCAAGGCTTTAAAAACAACATACATTCAACATGAATTAAATCCATACATAAGGGCCACAATAGTCGAATTCGAAAACCTGCAAAAACTTATTGCAATTTCTAATCTACTATGCCGCTGCGTCCGTACGCATATAATTGATGTAGACAGGTATTGTCCAAAATTCAAACTGTGCACGAGTTTGCATTAGCCTAGACTCTGATACCAGTTGCTGGGTTCTAATAGGAACGTCAAACAACATGCACAATATTGAACTTTATCGAAATAAATCCGAACGCAGCGGAATCTATAGTTAGGATATGGACGTTTACCTTTTAAAAATTTTGCCGACTCTAAGACGATGTAGAGTACCGTTGATGAAGTTCGTCTGAACACCACAACCTAATGGGCAGATAGGTTTGGCCTTTAGTTGATTCTAATCAACTCGTCAAACGATCC